>VDFB02150627.1:0-29563 GCA_007258455.2 Sequoia sempervirens
AGGATTATGTGTAGATGGAGGATGTTTAGGTATGTGCCTTTGTTGATCCTGATTAGGATGTTTATGATGGATGTGAGGGATAGGTGATGAATGGATGAAAGGATGGATAGGACAAGATGGAGGAGGTGATTTTGGGATATAGGGGCCCAAAATAGATGTAGGACTTGGGAGAAACATGGGCATGGTAGATGGAGGATTGGAGATGGTAGATGGAGGGATGTAAGAACCCAAAATGGATGGAGCAGATGAAGGAGGAAGATGGACGGTTGTTTTGAGGTGATACGATAGAGGAGGGGGGATGGCCATATATGATCTAGTGGGGTGATGGGAAGAGCTGACATTTCTTTTGGAAACGGCTCGTTGAGGACGTCTAGAGGTTGTACCAACTTTTTTGGATTGTGAGTCATGAGTAGTACATCCAAGACCTTGCGGATACAAATTTTCTTTAGCTTGGATGGGCTCTATAATACCTTGCTCATGAAGGCCTTAACCTTTTCCTTGATAGTTCATTCTCTTGAGAATTCGATCTAGGATAGGATTTTTGTTATTCTAGAAGAATGATGTGAGTTCATTATTAGGTGGAAGAGGAGGGTTGGTGTATATGATTTGTTTTTCTTCTGCGAGGAGACCACCATGGAGGAATGTGAGAGGACCAAGGGGATATGCAAGCGGTGTGGGGATAGCATTTGTAGGCGATGATAGGGGATCATGAGAAGGAGATGATGGGATAGTGACATCAGGAAAGGGAGTAGGGGCCATGATAGGATCTAGATTTGTGGTAGTAGGCTCATGCAATGGAGATGGAGATGGAGCAGTGGAATCTTGAATGACAAGGGGATCATGGGATGGAATGGATGGGGGACTATGATCTTGAGGTGGACTAGATGGGATGGTAGGATCTTGATCTGGAGAAGGGGATATGCTGGCATGCTTTGGATTAGACTCTTGGTGTGACTCATCGTGTGCGGGAGGCATGGTAACAGAGTCTTGTTGGGAATCTTCAAGTGGGGAAGATGGAGGGATGAAAGATTCATGAGGTTCATTGGAATGGGTTTTGGTGCTACTAGGAGCGGGAGGAGTGGATTGGATTTGGGTGGATCTAGGAGTAGAAGGAGTGGATTGGAATTGGGTGTCTTCAATGGATTCAGTGGTTCTTGGAGTAGGAGGTGGGGGTTGATGGATTTGAAGTGGGTTGATGGTTTGATGGTTTGAAGCTGATTACTAGGGGTGGTAGCGTCAATGGCGGGGTGTGGTATGGAGAGGTCTCATCACTAGTGACCGTGGATGATGGATCTAGATGGCATGGTTCCATGACTTCAAGATGTGGAGTTGGGGATGGCTTCTTTGTAATGAGTCCTTGGAGAACTTCTAAAATGAGAGACTTGCATATGGTTGGCTTGGCTAGGGTGGTAGAGATGGATGAGGGATTATGGATTGGTGGACTAAGGTTAGATGAAGCAATGGGATCGAATGTAGGACTATGAGTAGATGGGGAATTAGGATTGGATGGAGGACTAGGAGTAGATGGATGAATATGATTGGATGGAGGACTAGGAGTAGATGGAGGACTAGGATTGGATGGAGGGTTAAGGTAAGGATATTGGAGTGGTGAATTAAGATAGGGGACATGGATTATGGATTAGGACAAGAGGATATAGGTGGTGTAGTGGGATAAGAAGATGTGGGGATGGATTATAATAAGGGTATTGGGATGGTGGATTAGGATGAGGATATGTGGATGTAGGATTAAGGTAAAAGGGTGTGGATGTAGGATTAGTATGGGAAGATTGGGAAAGAGGATTACGATAGGGGGACATGGATGGGGAATTATAATAGGAGTATTAGGATAAGAATTAGGATAAAGAAGGATAGATGTTAGCAAGAGGATGAGTATAAGATAAGAAGGAAATGAGCAAATGTAGGGGATGGAAAGAAGATCACGGATATCAGTATCAAGAGTGAGAGGAGCATGATTAGAGCATGGATGAAGACATAGCAGGATAAAAATAAGGTAATTGGATTTTGGAAGTGGGTGGAGAAGATATGAAGTAGGTATCAAAGGGATCTATATGCAGTAAAGAACTGTGGGTGTGAAGGTGAGGTTTCCGCCAGCCAGCGTGATGGAGGATGAGGATTCATGATGATGACAGGATAAAGAGGATGGATAAAATATTTTGGATGGGAACAGATTAAAGCTCAAATCGGGATTTTGGTCAAGCTCAGATCAGGATTAGACAAAAGCTCAGATTAGGATGATTGGATGGGATTTCTTTTGATTTTGATGGGATTCGGTAGATAGATGATTGGATCGAGTAGATGATTTGATGAATTTGATTAAAGTACTAGATCATTTTGATTAGATAGGATCAAATGATTAGATGAAGATGATTATATGTATCTGATTAGAGGAATGGATTGGTTTGATTAGATAGGAAGAAACAAAAGGTACCACTAAATAGAGCTCAAAAAATTAAGCAATTTTGGTTTTTAAACGAAGTTGATTCAACGTACGGTTTGTAAATGATGGCCCCGAGCGGTTAGGGGCGTGTCCACCCTGCAATGGGGGGCGTGGCTGCCCCGGGATGGTCAAATTCTTGATAGGAGGAAATTGAAGGTACCACTATATAGAGCTTGAAAAATTGAGCAATTTTGGTTTTTTAATGAAGTTGATTCGTTGTACGGTTTGTAAATGACAGCCCTGTGAAGTTAGGAGCGTGTCCACCCCATGATGCGGGGCGTGGCCACCCTGGGATGGTCAAATTCTTGATAGGAGGAAATAGAAGGTACCACTGGATAGATCTTGAAAAACTAAGAAACTTTGGTTTTCGATGAAGTCGATTCGACGTATGGTTTGTAAATGACAGCCCCAGGAAGTTAGGGGCGTGTCCACTGCACGATGCTGGGCGTAGCCGCCCTGGGATGGTAAAATTATTGATAGGAGGAAATGGAAGGTACCATTGGATAGAGATTGAAAAACTAAGCAATTTTGGTTTTTGGATGAAGTCGATTCGATGTACGGTTTGTAAATGACAGCCTCGGGAAGTTAGGGGTGTGTCCACCCCACAATGCGGGGTGTGGCCGCTCTGGGATGGTCAAATTCTTGATAGGAGAAAATGAAAGGTACCACTAGATAGAGCTTGAAAAACTAAGAAAATTTGGTTTTTGGATGAAGTCGATTCAATGTACGGTTTGTAAATGATTGCCCTGAGAAGTTAGAGGGCGTAGTCAGCATTTTGCAGTAAATCAGGGGCGTAGTCAGCTTTCTGCAGCAAATCAGGGGCGTAGTCAGCTTTCTACAGCAAAATCAAGGGTGTAGATAGAAAAATCAGGGGTGTAGACAGCAAAATCAGGGGTGTTGACAGCTTTCTGCAGTAAATCAGGGGCGTTGACAACAAAATCAGGGGCATTGACAACTTTCTACAGTAAATCAGGGGCGTTGACAGCAAAATCAGGGGCGTAGTCAGCAAAATCAAGGGCGTAGTAAGCAAAATCAGGGGCGTTGACAACTTTCTATAGTAAATCAGGGGCGCTGCCACCTTTCTGCAGCAAAACAGGGGCGCTGCCACCTTTTTGCGAAGATTATGAGTGGTGTTTGGTGATGTAAATGGTAAAAATTATGACATTCGTTAGGTGAGGGTATATACTTTTGAATGGAATATGAGGAAATTTGAATGAATGGGTGGATTGAAGATTATTGTGAAGAGTGAGTGGGGATTTATAATGGTTAAACAAAGGTTTGGAATGATAAGATGGAGGTTTAAACGGATCAAATGGAGGTTTTAGAAGGTTTAGAGTGACAAAATGGAGGCTTAGGATGAGGAGGTAATGGTTGGGAATGATAAAATGATGGTTTAGAGGCTAAACGGATCCAAATGGAATGATTTCGGGTGCTGAGGAGGAAAAATCCGCCCCTCTGCAGCAAAAATCAGGGGCGCTGCCACCTTTCTGTAGCAAAATCAAGGGCGCTGCCACCTTTTTGCAGCAAAATAGGGGCACTGCCACCTTTCTGCGATAAGACAGAGTTTGGTTTTGATGCCAAAGGCTATGGAAAGGACACAAAATGATAAAGTAAGGTCAAAGTATCAAAGATTTCATAGATTTTTCACAAGAAAACACTTCAAACAAGCACAATCCTATGATTAATATTAAGGGTATGGCTAGGCAAGGTCTTAATCTAGGATGCACAAGGCTTCTAGGGAGTCCTCGATATGCTCTCGGTACGTGAGGCACAACCGTGAACACCAACCCATCATAAGCGTGAGTCGGGAACCCCAGCAAGATACTGAAAGGCTCAGACCAACTCTTCACGTCTATCTAGGTATCACCCTAGCTTCGATGCTCCACCAATTCTGGCGTGAAAATTTGGTTAGATACAACTTTTATTCTCCTTTATATACGGTGGTACATGTAAGTTGGAATTGTCCCTTGGGGTGATGAAATCCCCAAGTAGGTCCCACTAAAAAGAAGACACTAACTATTTCCAACTACTCCCCAAGCTCACACGAAGTGCAAGGGGAAAGTGAAAAAAAATTAATGCCCCCTTAGGTAACACAAGAATAAACAATCACAACAAGCAATGAAGTTTACTCCCCCTAATTAGACTATGTTCCAAAACAACAAGGATAATTTTTGAAAATCTGATTAAATAGATGGCCCTACAAACAAGTGTTAGGTGTCTTTTTCTTCGCTCTTGGTCAATTACGCCCTAATACACTACAAAATGTTAGCAAAAAACACCAATATTCTTGGCAAAGCAATGTTAGAGGATTACTACTTGAAAATAGCAAAAAATGAGAACAAAAACGTAGCTAAAATGACTGTTTTACCTTCCAAACTATACTATTTTGGGGCGCTGCCGCCTTTCTGCAGCAAAATAGGGGCCTTGCTACCTTTCTGCGGAAAAGCAGAGGGCGCTGTCACCTTTCTGCAGTAAAGCAAAATGGGGGCGTTGTCGCCTTTCTGCGGTAAAGCAGAGGGCGCTACCGCCTTTCTGCAGCAAAAGGTTAGAGGGTGCTTCTGCCTTTCTGCAGCAAGATGTTAGAGAAAAAGAGACCTTCAAAATAAAAGGGCATATCCACCCCTCTACAGGAAATTTAAAAAAAATTAAAAAACAGGGAAAGTTGTATGCCCTACTGCAAGAAAGTGTTAGAAAAAAATTCTAAGTACACACCTAACTACAACAAACTATTAGAAGAACATGAAATTGACAGACATAGGGCGCTGCCACCTTTCTGCAATGGACAAGAGGGTGCTGCCACCTTTCTGCGATAAAGCCGAGGGCGCTGCCACCTTTCTGCGGTAAGGTAGAGGGCGCTGCCGCCTTTCTGTAGTAAAGCAGAGGGCGCTACCGCCTTTCTGCGGTAAAACAGAGGGTGCTGCCACCTTTCTGCGACCTTATCCTGTAAAATTCTTAGCAAAAAATAAGGTTAAATGCAAGAACCCATTTGTGGGTCCCACTTGAATCATCTTTAGAAATGTGTACCTTAATATTTTACCATAATCTAATGTGCAAAATAACTCAAAAATGCAAGTGATAAAAAACTAAGGACACTTCAAGATTAGCCTAAAGAGTGATAAAACAAGAAGGAAAGTAGATAAAACAAGATGCAACTGATTTCACCTTGCTGTTGATGACTCCTTGATTGGCCCTTGCTTGGGATGATTTGTGTGCTCCTTAAAATACTTCTTGAGTGACTAAATGCAAGTTAGAGTGTACAAAATGATTAGAATGAATGACTAGATGATAGTAGATAGTAGGAGAGATACCAGGTGGTAGCATGTAGTTACCGAATGGTTGATGTTTGAGGTAATTGGCATAAGGTTGTTTCAAATCAAGAAATGCCCTTGAGGAGAGGTATTTATATAAAATTTGAATTCTCTAAATTCTTGAGGTTAAGGGTCATGGGAGGCCAGGTGGCCTTGGTGGGTTGAGGCCACACAGCTCTCACATCTTGATGTAGATGGTAAAGTGGCCAAGAGAAGATGAGGTGTAGGTAAGAGGTGTCGAAAGGCACATGAGGTGGAGGAAGGACAGCACCTTGGGGAGTGAGATTTCACAAAGGTTCTGTCCCAGAGTGGGAGTGAAAAGGACATTTACAGAAGAATTTTGGGAGATTCCTCAAAAATATCCATAGGAAAAGGAGAGGTGGTTGGAGAAATAAATGTGGATTAAAAATTCACATTCTTAGGAGAGTCTAAAGGATAAAAGGTGGGCTCCAAAAAAGTGGGACTTGGTCACATGTGGAGATTGTGACAAGTCCAAGGTTCTAGAAGACTTGGAAGGATAGAATGTGAATTAAAAATTCACATATAAAAGAAGGGAATCTAGGATACATAAGAAGGGTCAAAAATTCCTTGGGAGAGGAAAGGAGTTATTAAAGGTACTAATTGGGTTTAACAATCCAAGTAATTAGAGGATAATTAGGGAGTTAATTAAAGTTCATAACTTGCAAAGTTAGAGGATGTGACATTTAATCAAAGGATTAGGCATGCACATCCTTAATAATAGAAGATGGAAATGAATTAGGATTTTAGATAAAATGACATACAGGGAATTAAAATAAATGTAATAGCTATTTAATTTGTCGAAAGATTAAGGAGGGTAAGGTATTTAATTATTAATTAAATACCTTAGGGATTTGGCAGAATTAAAGATATTAATTAAATAATAGTAATATTACTTAATTAACTTGGATAAGAGGATGTTTAGATGAAAAGTAATAAAGTTGGATAAATGAAGTGTCCAAATTTGGATGTCTACACACACACATATATATATATATAATATATTAATATATATATAAATAATGTATTATTAAATAACAAAAAACCCTAAATTGGATTTCACCAAACATTTAAATTTTATTTTAAATAAAATATCAAATGCAGATTTCACACGTGTGTGTTTTTTTTTCACAGTTGAAAGTTTTGCACAGAACACAACCCATGGCTGTGTTTATAGCCTTCCCCATATGGGGAGGCAGCTGTGAGACAGCCGCCGCTGCCTATGAGGGCAGTGTCGGCTACCTCCACAGCCGTCGCCCCATATGGGACGGCTGTGGGGGTAGCCCCACGGCCCCCTCAATAACAGTATACAATAAAATTAACATTTAAACCCTAGTAAAATAAATTCTAAAAACTGTGAATTACTATTTCGCATGGACGAAAATTAATAGAATTTCCGTATGGTGATTCTTTATCAAATATCCATAAAATTTCACTACAATATATGCATAAATATATATATATATATGTATGTATGTATATATGTATGTATATATGTATTTATCCATAAAATAACAAAAGTACTTGCAAATACAAAGATCATTTTTCTGATAAAATTTTCTACAGAAAATTGAGAAAAATAACATTGCATAGAGTTATTTTCCTCACAAATTTTTCCATTTAATTCCAATAGGTTTTCAATTTTAAAACAATAAACATATACTCAAATTCAATTCCCTAATTCTCTTTTCTAAAATTATCACAGAGGTTTTCAAATTGAATCTTGTTTTGAATTCTTTCATTTGCTTATCTAAATTCTTGAAAATTCTTCCAGACAAATAACAAATTTCAACAGAAGATTTTCTACAAGCAATTTCCAAGAAAATGGGATTCAAACAACAGATTTTCTTTTCATAACCAAGAAACTAAAAATTACAAGATAAATACCTATAAATAGAAAACTGCCTATAGAAGATATCCTCTTGCTTGTAGCGTACAATTTCCAAAAGCTTCTCCAAAATAAATCCCAAATCCAAGAGATCTTTAACTAACCACAAAGATCCTCCAAGAGATCTTCCACAAATATACAGTATAACCCAAAATAACATAAACAGAGAAATTTTGCAAAGCCCCAATTTTTTTTTTTCGTGAGGAAATTGAATAACCTCTGGGATTTCCCAGATCCAAACTTAGCTCCGTAAAATAAATTTCCTCAACCATAAACAATTATTGCACTGGGACACATGTCGAGAAGTGGTTGCAAAAATATCTTCACCACTTCTTGGCAATCTTGCCCATTTTTTAATTTGCATGTAAATTAATTAATTTATTTTAAATTTTACAATTTCCATAATTTATTTAATTTTCAAATAAAACTATTTACACACTTAATAATTTAATTTAATTAATTTATTTATTTAATTAAATAAGTTTAATCTTTTAAGATCAAACCATTTAACCAAATAATCTAACTAGTTAATTAAATAACATATAACTAATTTCTTCAATATTAAAAATCAATTTAAATAACAGTAAATAAGACATAATAACTATTATTAAAATTGACCAAATTTTCCTATCAAAGCAATTTAATCCAATCAAGAAAAGACAAAACAACCAAAACTAAAACTAAAACAGACAAAGTACAATGACTAGGTTATAGACTAGACTAGGGTGAACCAAACTACTATCTCCCAATCAACGTATCCGTTGAGTCTTGACACGCTCAGACCTGAGTACCCAGGTGGAGTCGGTGTGATGTACCTGCAATCCTGCAACCAAGCAATAACATGCATATATATATAAAAACCATTGAACAGGCACACCGTGGAAAGAAAATCATGGATATCACAGGGCACTCACAAGTGAGTGATGCGATTCCATTCTCCACACCAATACACGTCACAATAGACTGACGAAATAAAATGTTATTATTCCATCATAAACATGTACATAGCAATAATCAACTAAAAATAAACATCTACACTATCTCAAAGCATGTCTAAAATCAGTAATCACCATACAATGTATCATCATGTCACAAAATAAATCCACTATCACTCAAAACCAACGATCAGAATATCCAACAAAGTATCATAGCCTAATAGTGTGAAAAAATAACAACATAAAGCATAAGCATAAATGGAGGGGTACTACAAAATTAATCTATGTTTAGTGCATTTTCTGAGATAGTAGATCCTAATACTAAGGTGAGTCTTAGAGGTGGAAAAAGTGGTTGATTCATTGGCGTCACTGATTCCCATGGCCATTAGCAAGCCAATTTTTGGTATTCTACTAATTTTCATAATTTCTTCTTTTGTTCAATGCTAGCTTTTAATTAAAATATAATGCATCGAACACTATATCTTTCTTCAAGAAAAAATAGGTTGCATGTATGTACTAGGGCATACAAAAAAATTTCTCAATGAAAGGTAGCCAACAATTCTTTTAGTGGTTGAGAAACCAAAAAAATATAGGCTAGAAATAAAAATGAATGTTATTATTCATGTATATTTGACATTAGCTAACACAAGATTATTGAAAATATAAGCATCTGTTGTCAAAAATTGGGATTCTTTAGAATCCTATCTATAGATAAATAGTCATAATGCTTTGTACTTGAGAGGTAAGCGGTGTACATAAGATAATTTTTTCTTTATAGGTTTTGTAAAACTGGCCTAGGCTACCTACAGGTGTCAAATTCGACCCTTCAGATCAAGAAATTTTGAGACATTTAGCAGAAAAAGTTGGAATTGGTAATGCAAAGCCTCATCCTTTTATAGAGGAATTTATTTTTACACTGAAAGATGCGAGAGGAATTTTCTATAGACATCCCAAAAAATTTCTAGGTAATTGGTGGCTACCTTTGTTAACCATCATTTCTCTATTTTATATATGTATTTGGCTTATGTGGAGATTTTTGATAGGAATTAAAAAAGATGTTAGTATTATTCATGTTTTCGATAAAACTAGTAAGGCTTATACCATAGGACATCAAAAGTGTCAAAAAATATTAATTGATGTTTCTATTGGAATAGAGGTACATTTGCATAGGATAGGAAAAACAAAGCCTGTAACTGAAAATGGGAAAAAAAAAGTATGCTAGAAGATAATGGTTTTGTATACTATATAGAACCATTATCTTCTTGCATCCTTTTTGTTTCCCACTTTCTATTACAACCTTTTCTTTTCCTATCTTGTGCCAATGTACTTCTCCTCCAATAGAAACATCACTTAAATTCTTTTGACACTTTTGATGTCCTATTTCATAATCTTTGGTTGTTATATGGAAAACACGAATAATACTACCATCTTGTTTAATTCTTGTGAAAAACCTACAGATAAGCCAAATACATATATAAAAAAAGAGAAGTGATAGAGATGAAAGGTAGCCACCAATTACTTGGAAGATTTTCAAGATTTGTATAGCAAATTTCATTGTCATCTTTTAGTGTCAAAATAAATTTGTCTATAAAGGGATGAGGCTTTGCATTACAAATTCCAACTTTTTTTTCTAAATGTCTAAAAAATTCTTGATTTGAAGGGTCGAATTTCACACCTATAGGAAGCCCAAGCCAATCTTGCGAACCTTGCAAATAACATAATTACCTTATGTACACTATTTAGCTCTCAATTACAAAGCATTGTGACTGTTTATCTAGACATTGGATTCTAAATAATCCCAATTTTTAACAACAGATGCTTACATTATCAATAATATTGTGTCTGTTGATGTCAAATATACATGAATAACAACATTCTTTTACATTTCTAGCCTAGATGTTTTTGGTTGTTAAACCATTAAAAGAATTGTTAGCTACCTTTTAATGAGAATTGCAAACCCCAATACATTATACTCAACCCAACCTCATCCCTTTATAGACTAATTTGTTTTGACACTGAAAGATGATAGTGGAATTTGCTATACAAATCCTAAAACTTTGGTAATCATCATTTCTATGTTATATATATGTATTTCGCTTATCTGAAGGTTTTTGACATGAATTAAACAAGATGGAACTATTATTCACGTTTTCCATAAAACAAGCATGGCTTATGCAACAAGACATCAAAAGTGTCAAAAAGTAGTAAGTGATGTTTCTATTAGAGGAGAGGTGTGTTGGCATAGGACAGGAAGAACAAAGCCTATAATTGAAAATGAGAGACAAAAAGGATGCAAGAAGATCATGGTTTTGTATAGAATTGCATTGTCAAAAGATAGAAAAAATAAAGCCTGTAATTTAAAATGGGAAAGAAAAGGGATGCAAGAAGATCGTGATTTTGTAAGTATATAGAACCATGATTTTCTTGCATCCCTTTTGTTTTCCATTTTCAATTATAGGCTTGACCACTTTATGGAAAAGGTGAATAATACTACCATCTTGTTTAGTTCTTGTCAAAAACCTTTAGATAAGCCAAATACGTATATAAAAAAGAGAAATCACAAATATCAAAGGTAGCCACCAATTACTTGGTAAAATTTTAGGATGTCTATCTAGCAAATTACACTCTCATCTTTGACTTTCAAAATAAATTCGTCTATAAAGAGATGAGGCTTTGCATTACCAATTCCATGCTTTGTTTTTCTTGTCCTATGCCAAGGTACTTCTCCTCCAATAGCAACATCACTTCAGATTTTTTGGCACTTCTAATGTCCTATTGGATAGGCCTTGCTCGTTTGATGGAAAAAGTGAATAATACTACCATCTTGTTTAATTAATGTAAAAAACCATTGGATAAGCCAAATACATATATAAAATAGAGAAACAATAATTATCAAAGGTAGCCACCAATTACCTGGTAAATTTTTTAGGATGTATATTCCAAATCACACTCTCATCTTTCAGTGTAAAAATAAATTTTTCCATAAAGGGATGAGGCTAGATTGAGTAGAATGTATTGGGGCTTACAACATTTTGTCTCATTGAAAGGTAGCTAACAATTCTTTTAATGGTTGAGCAACCAAAACCATCTAGGGTAGAAATGCAAAAGAATGTTGGTATTCATGTATATTTGACATCAACTAATGGAAGATTAATAATAATGTAAGCATCTATTTTCAAAAATTGGGATTCTTTAGAATCCAATCTATAGATAAACCATTACAAGGCCTTGTACTTGACGAGGGAGCAAACCCGCGACACTGAAATACACGCACAAAATAGAGAATAATATTTCCTATTAAAATATGGAACTCTTACATGCAGAGGATCACAAATCCTCAAGCTCTATGATACATGCAAATTACAAACTTACAGAAAATTACCTAGATCCCCCTTTCACAGCATGCAAACTTCTTTTCCCAAAAAGTTGCTCAAAAATCAGAAACAAACCCATAAATAGACCCATTTCTGGTTTGGAAAGAAAAACAACTGTAATACCCCTCATACTATCTAGACTTATTATTTTCTGTGTGTTGCTTGGAGACTATGATGACACTGTATTGTTGATGTGGTTAGTCAGATACTATGAGGATACTGTTATTGTTGATATGGTTAGTTAGATGCTAGTTGATGCTGTTATTTCATTTTGGACATGATTACCTTATATGACATGATGGTTGATTAGTTATTGTTAGTTGGAAACGTAATTCATTGATTATGCTATAATTGTTAGAATAGGTGTGACGAAGGACAATGTAGCATCACTCGTTCGCGAGTGCCCTGTTATGTTGCAATTCCTTCTCACAATGCAGTATCTTGATTTAATGCTTTGATATATATGTATATATGCACATGTACACAACTTCGTTTGTATGCAGGATTGCAGGTATAAGTCTCGATTCCACCTGCTTCGGCAGGACAGGGCGAGCACCAAATAACCCAATGGATAAATGTTGATACAGAGGTGACGATGAAGTCCTCCCATCCCATGATGTCAGGTTGTCTCATCTGTTGGTATAGTCAATGTTGTGTTATTGTTGTTAATTGTCTGTTGTGTTATGGGTTATGTCTTAGTTTATTTTATGAGGGCATTTTCAGTTATGTCTAGTCTTTATGTTTGAAATAAATTATTTATTTTAATGTTGGAGTAAATGGTATTTAAATATTTAAATAATTTAATTATTTTTGAAAATCTTACATTTCAATTAAATAATAATTAAATAATAAATCTGTTTAAATTATTTTGATTAATTAAATTTGGTGGAGGTTAATTGTGTGAACAATTTATTTAAATTAAATATATAATGTGTGGTGCAAGAAAAGTTACAAAACAGGAATTAAAGTAATTAAAACAAAAAAAAAAGAACAAAACACAGTGTGAGCCAATAGGGTTTGAGTGTTGAAAAGAAAGCTGGTTTTAAAGATTGATTTTTCTTTTTACCTGGGATTTTTGGGGGAAGAGCTTTGGTGAGATGAAGAATATATTTTATTTAATTAAGAATTCTTGGGGGTTCTCACACACACCCAGAGAAACAGAAGTTGAAGTGCTCAAGTGAAGGTGGATTTCATTTTGGACTAGGATAGGAATCGGATTCGAAAGCATCAGAGTTAAGCAGGCATCTTCGAACTTGCATTGGACTCCAGGTTCCTCTCGTTGTTCTCTTCTCATACACTATTTTTGGTTGTTCTGAAAAGAAAAATAGATCTTGTTATTAAAAATAATTTTTGTGCTTATAGAAAACTTCTGTTGAATTGATAACTAGAGCAAATTATTAGATTTGAAAACAAAGAAAATCATAGGAAACTATACTATATAAACTTTGTCAAATCAAGAACCAGATATTCTGAAAAAAAATACAGACTATCAAAATAAGATTTTAGAAAAGATGATTTAGTTTTTGAAGAAAATAAAATTGTGGAGTTTTTTTTTAATATTTCAATGGAACTGTGTCATTGCTCTGTAATTTCTGTACTATCTTAGTAGTTAAGGAAATCTGTTCTCTATTCTATCTCTGTTGTTTTTATATTTATGAAAATAATATATATATATATAATATTTATATATATATATATATAATGTTTATTTTATCTTCTGGTTTCTGTGCCTGTGGTGATAAGAGTTATTTTTCTGTATTTCTGTTATTATGAATATAAATAATATATATATATATTATTAAGTTAAATGTTCTTGCACAATAAATTTCTTATATTCGAAATTCTGGTTCAAATCGAATTTTAATTTATTTTGGCCGTTTCGGCCGACCGAATTCGTACCTGCGGACGAATTTCGAAGTTGTGCATTTAAAAAAAAAAATTATATAAAAAAAAAATGTTGTACCGAAGTTTATTGTTTTAATATAAAAAAAATTATGTTTTGCAAGGTGGGGTCGGTATGGGAGGCCGAGGCTCTGCATCACCTCGCCTCACTCCTCAAGACACGCAAGACGCTTCACGCCAGTTTAAAGATCATTGCAGCAGTTAGCTTTTATGATCGCCGCTACAAGAAGAAATAATAAGATCAAGCTGGCAAATATAGGCTACGGCCTATGGGCTTTAATGAGCTTTGTTATTGTTTTTTTTGTTTACTGCGTTTTTATTTTATTATTTAGTATTTAATATATATATATATATATATTTTGTTTAAATATAGATTAGGATGTATTTTATTTTTTTAATGAAATTAAGTTAGTTAGATTTAGATAATATTTTATTATCTGGTACATATGTATATATATTTATGGAATATATATATATATATACATATATATATATATATCAAAAATACAAGTTATTATGTATTTTATTTTAAAATTTGAATAGAATTAATTAAATTGAAATGTTAATTTATTATATGGTGTGGATGCAAATTTTGTCTCAGATTTTAATATGTGCAACGTTGCTATAATTAAGTATTGTTATTTATTTATTTTAAATGGGCGTTATTTAATTTATCGTTTGACTAGACAAATGTGATAGACAAGATTTAGTCTGTAATTGTAATTGTAGTAGACAACCCTATCAAGTTAGTTAAACCGGGAAGGGAAAATAGATTTACTGGTGCAACCTTGCAAATTGTGATGTGAATTTTCATGTTGTGTCCAATGTTTATCGTTATAGCTTGTGTTGGAACCGTGGGAACCCTATCGTATTTTAACCTTAGTCCAGAGGCATGTTATTGTTGAAGTTGTCTTCATTATACCTTTGGTTTCGAAGTTATGTAACTTATGTTTGGAAGGGATGGACGTTTTCTTATGATAGTTTGTTACGGATTGTCGCGAGAGGAATACTACCTCGCATGTGTGGTTTTGATTACTATGTCTTATGATTTGGTCCAACCCTCGTTGATTTGAGATATTTTAGGGGTCATAGGTGGGAGAGTGGCTCTTCGTGGGCGCCGGCGCCTCGAATGAGGAAGGGCCAGGATAACCCTCGAAGAGTAGTAAACAAGTGATAACCTAAACAATAGATTTAGGGGGATGGGTAGTTTAATCACACAAGATAATAAAACTTTGGATTCCTCAGCTATGCATTAGGGCTACCTTAGACTAATGATAGACTGGGAAGGCCGTGGTCGGCATAGTCATAGTTTCGTCTTCACGAGAGACTATTGGCTCCGCATCAGCTACCCTATGGTGCCGGCGCCTCAGTTAGGAGGAAGGGCCAAGAGATCCATAGATGGGTGCCGGCGCCTCAGTTGGAGGAAGGGCCAGGAAATCCCATGAGAGCTATGCGATGACACTCTCCACTTGACACCCTTGTGCTTTGTTGTTGCCTCTGGATGTTATCTCTTTGTGATGTATCTTTGATTTCTTGTAAATTTGTTTCGTGATTGTTCAGTGATATTACTTCCTGTTATTGTAATGAGTCTTGGTTTAACTTGTTATGTGATTTGAGTACGTCGATGGTTGTGCATTGCATATTTGAGTTGTACTTGTTCTGTATCATAGTGTTGAGTCGGTTGACATCCATGGTCGGGTTCACTTCCTCGTCACCTCTGAGCACGGGTGGTGAGTTACTTCGTAATTCACATGGTTGGGTGGAACGTGCTCCGCACCCGTTGGGTTCCCCATCAGCGTCTTGTCATCTCAGCTTTCCGCAGTGCAGATGTTCCAGTGATCAGTTGTACTTCATGTTCATTATTCTTGTATCAATCCCCATGTTGGGAAATTCAATGTAATTCTTGTATCAAAGAAAATTGTAATGTAATATTATTTCAATGATGTAATAGTTAGGATTGAATTGGATCATGTTAAAAGATTTATCATGGATGTGATTATGCGATGTTGTCATACTCGCATCATGGCTATCAGTTGTATCTTTGTATATGGTTTTTATAAATTAAATGGTTATCATTATCTTTATGTTGTGTTGTGGTTGCAATGTAACCTCGCGTGCCCCAGAGAACCAAGTGTATTAATGTTATGTGTTATGCTATGTGTTTATGATTTAATGTTGTTACATGTTATTTCTATTATAAAAAAAAAATTATTCGCATTATGTGTGTGTTCTCTGGGGTTTGCACGATGGGCGTTACAACAACCTTCGCGATAAGATTTTTGGCTGTTTGGTGCCAAAATTAAAATTTGAAATTCAAGTTTAAATCCGCAGTCAAAAATTAGCACATTTCTAAAATATGCACCGTTGGATCTTCAATGATAATACCTTTTCAGAAAGCTCTCGAAAAGACAATTCTCCATAAAGTAGGCCTTTGGTGGACTACTTTGGTGTTTCTGCAAATTTTTTGGCCCATCCGGGATCGTTTAGTGCCTCAAACTGAGCTCGGAAGTTTTTTCAAGGCAAAAAGCAGAAATTGCAACTTGAATAACTTTCAAATCGTGAATGATCTTGACCTAATTCTTTCACCAGACTATGTATTTTTCCATCTTGAACCTTCCCATAAATTTTTGACTTCCCACGACTTCAAATTCAAACCTGCTAAAAATAGCAGTTGAGCAGAAAAAGCAAAAAAGCAGTTCTGAAAGTTGGAAACTCTTATTCGACGAAAAGGGTATCCAAAAATGCAAAAACATCAACAAAAGAAAACAACAAGAACAAAAAATGGAAATCATCTTTTTGGGTGATGCAAGATTGCCCTCACACCACTAGATGCTCCTGCATCAGACACCTAGGGTAATTTGAGAAGTGACCCCGTCACGTCTCAGATGATTGAGGAAAACCAAAATGGTCAACCTCTACCTTAGACAACCAAGAAGAATCTTCCAAAAGCCTTCCTCTCCACTTCACCAAATATTCTTCATATTGCCTGTTTCTGGTACTCCTTCCCACACGGCTATCCAAGATTTCTTCAATTTGTTCCTTCTTTGAAGTAGGTGTTGGAATGCCACACTGTTCTATTGTTGGTACTTCCTCTATGCCGCCATCATGATACTCTATCAAATATGAAATATTAAACACAGGGGAAATATTGACTCCATCCAACAACTCTACCTCATATGCATTCCCTGATTCATGCCTCTTCACAATTTTACAGGGATCAAACTTCTTCATCTTCAGTTTGTTATAGGTTCCCATTGGAAACCTTTCTTTCCTCAAGTGGACCATCACTTCATCACTAATCTGCAAACTATATCCATCTTCAATAATAGATCCCATGATCCATTTTTCTATCACACACCTTCAAACCTGCAATAAAACATTTGTGATGGAAATATTCATCACATACTAATCCCTTCTGAGTCACTTCTACCCAAATCCTTGCAAAAATCAGCTTGTCTCACCATTCCTGCTGAGTGACTCCCTCCAAAAATTGTCAAATCTTCCCTTTTATGCTAAATCTCCATTTTTTCCTATAGCTTCCATTTGAAAATGTCCCAACCTCATAAAAATGTCATTAATAACATTAAAATAAAATAATAAATGCTAAAAATCATTATCAAATCCACCTCCTTGAAATTTCCAAGAATAACAAACTTGCAAGATTCCAACTCCTTGAAAATAGGGACCCAATTAGAAAAGTAACTACCAACTCAACTTGGGCACTCAAGATCTCCACTATTACAATTTATGAGGATTTAATTGATTTTTAAAAATTTGTAACTCCCCAAAAAATCCATTCCAAGATTGCCTTTTTTTTTAAAGCTCAAGTTCAACACTGCCACCTAGACAATCTCCACTCCAAAATTTAGAAATATTAAAATAAAAGACCAATTATTTATTACAATTTTTGGCCTAATATTTTAATTTATTTCTCCAAATAAATAATTATAAAACCTTAGGAAAATACAAAATTAAAATATTTATTTTTGTTTGATGTCGATTGCCTGTGCACCTAGATGCTCCTGCATCAGTACTTGAGAGCTAAATGGTGTACATAAGATAATCCATTGTTTGCAAGTTTCACAAGATTGGCCTGGGCTTCCTGCAAGTGTGAAATTTGACCCTTTAGAACAATATCTTTTGATAAATTTAGCAAACAAAATTGGAATTGGTAGTGCAAAGCCTTATCCCTTTATAGATGAATTTATTTTGAAACTAAAATATGAGAAAGGAATTTTCTATACGCATCCCAAAAAAAATTTAGATAATTTGTAGACATGAATTACATGGAAAATTTTGAAGATGTGTATAGCAAATTCCACTGTCATCTTTCAATGTCAAAATAAATTCTTCTAAAAAGGGTTGAGGCTCTGCATTACCAATTTAAACTTTTTCTACTAAATGTCTCAAAATTTCTTGATTTAAAGGGTCAAATTTCACACTTGGAGGTAGCCCAAGACAATCTTGTGAAACTTGAAAACAACATATTTTCTTATGTACACCATTTAGCTCTCAAGTACAAAGCATTGTGACTATTTATCTACAGATTGGATTCTAAAGAATCCCATTTTTTGACAATTGATGCTTACATTATCAATAATCTTGCATCATTTGATGTCAAATATACATGAATACCAACATTCCATTGCATTTCTAGCCTATATGTTATTGGTTTCTCAACCATTAAAAAAATTATTAGCTAGCTACCTTTCAATGAGACCAAATTCTTTAAAGCCAAGTAAATTCTACTCATCCCTTTATACACAAATTTATTTTGACATTAAAAGGTGAGAGTGGAATTTTCTATACCCATCTTGAAAAAAATTCCATGTAATTGGTGGCTACCTTTTATAACTACCATTTCTTTATTTTATATATGTATTTGGTTTATCTAAAGGATTTTGAAAGGAATTAAAAAAGATGGTATTATTATTCATGGTTTCCATAAAATGAGCAAGGCTTATCTAATAGGACATTGGAAGTGTTGAAAAATATTAATTGATGTTTCTATTGGAGGATAAGTACATTGGCAAAGGACAAGAAAAACAAAGCCTATAAATGAAAATGGGAAACAAAAAGCATGCAAGAAGACCATGGTTTTGTATGCTCTACAATACATGTCCCAATTCAGCTTATCCCATTTGAATTTGCAATTCGTCATCAACTTTTACTTCTACATTGATAAAAAATGAATACCCGCATTTTATATAAGGTGATGAGATGGCTACCTTTTGTTAAATTTTATCAACTTTCAATCTTGTGAGTGTTTTCTGATTTTTTCTCATCTGAAATTTTCTTTTATGGGTTGAATAGAATCTACTTGGGCTTACAACATTGTCTCATTCAAAGGTAGCTAACAATTCTTTTAATGGTTGAGCAACCAAAAAAATCTAGGCTAGAAATGTAAAAGAATGTTGGTATTCATGTATATTTGACATCAGCTAACAAAAGATTATTGAAACTACAAGCATCTGTTGTAAAAATTGGGATTCTTTAGAATCCATTATGTAGATAAACAGTCACAATGCATTTTACTTGAGAGCTTAATGGTGTACATATGATAATTTTTTATTTGCAGGTTTCGTAAGACTAGCCTCGACTACTTGCAGGTTTGAAATTCAACCCTTCAAATCAAGAAATTTTGAGACTTTTAGCAAAAAATGTTGGAATTGGTAACGTAAAGCCTTATCCCTTTATACACAAATTTTTTTTGACACTAAAAGATGAGAGAGGAATTTTCTATACACATGTCTTGAAAATTTTCCAGGTGATTGGTGGCTACCTTTGATAAACATTTTTTCTCTATTTTATATATGTATTTGGCTTATCTAAAGGTTTTTGAGAGGAATTAAAGAACATGGTAGTATTATTCACATTTTTGATAAAATGAGTAAGGCTTATGCAATAGGACATCAGAAGTGTCGAAACATATTAAGTGATGTTTCTATTTGAGGAAAGGTACATTGGCACAAGATAGGAAAAACATAACCTGTAATTGAAAATGGGAATAAAAAAGGATGAAAGATCATGGTTTTGTATAGAAGTACGTTGGAAGAAGAAACAAAAAAAATCCTGTAATTGAAAATGGGAAACAAAAAGGATGCAAGAAGATCATGGTTCTATAAACTATACCAAACCATGATCTTCATGCATCCTTTTTGTTTATCATTTTCAATTAAAGCCTTTTTTTGTGTCCTATGCCAACGTACTTCTCCTCCAATAGAAACATCACTTAATATTTTTTGAAACTTTCGATTTTCTATTGCATAAGCCTTGCTTGTTTTATTGAAAACATGAATAATATTTCCATCTTGTTAAATTCTTGTCAAAAACCTTCAAATAATGAAAACATATATATATATATATATAATAGTGAAATGATAGATATCAAAGGTAGCCACCAATTACTTGGTAAATTTTCAGGATGTGTATAGAAAATTCCACTCTCATCTTTTAATGTCAAAATAAATTCATCTATAAAGGGATGCGGCTTTGCATTATCAATTCCAACTTTTTCTACTAAATGTCTCAAATGTTCTTGATTTGAAGAGTCAAATTTCACACTTGTAGGTAGACCAAGTAGTCTTGTGAAACCTACAAACAATATATTATCTTATGTGCACTATTTAGCTCTCAAGTAGAAAGATTTGTGACTATTTATATACAAATTAGATTCTAAAGAATCTTGATTTTTGAAAACAAATGCTTACATTAACATTAATCTTGTGTCAACTGATGTCAAATATACATGAATACCAACATTCTTTTGCATTTCTAGCCTATATTTTTTCAGTTGTTCAACCATTAAAAAATACATTAGCTACCTTTCAATGAGACAAAATGTTTTAGGCCCCAATACATTCTTCTCAACTGAACCTCATTCCTTTATAGAAAAATTTATTTAGTCAAATTCCACACAATAGATAAAAATTCACCTTGTTCATTAAAACCCTGGTGCATCGTATTTGTTTGCTATATCAAATATGATTGTTCAAAATGTGAAGCCTCTAAGAAAATTGAAAGCAATACTCATCAAATACTAACAACGTAATATTTTTATCCACCATCATAAATTTCTTCTAACTAACATCCATCTTGCATTCACAATATCATTAGTGCCATATCCATCCTACATCCACAATGTCATCAATATATATCATGATGATAATAAAACAAATAAAAATATCATGTATCATGAATGTATAAACGACGTACATCCATACATCATATAAACATCATATATAAAAATGATATATTTAATCATCCATAATAAAACATCATATGATATAAATGCTGATCCATCCATCCATGTCATATGCATACATCAAAAAAGTACAAATATATATATATATAAACATACATCATCATACATATGCATCTTGATCATTAAATAAGCATATCAATGAGTTGAATCAAAGAAGGTATATCTCATATATATCATCATCAAAAAGGGAGAATGTCATAGTACACCATCATCATGTGAAACAAGTGTGATAGGATGATAGAAAATAGTACATATATATAAGGCCTATACTCGGCCGCTAAATATATATACAAAAATCATGTCTACAGTATGTCAGTAAACAAACATCATAAAATCAAATTACATATATAACACTTCCAGGTAGGATGAAGGGGACTCTATAGGCCTCTGTAGCATGTTGTCGCCCACTCTTGCTATCACACTCCACCCTTGGTCTATCCCTCTCAGCACTCACAATAGCAACTTGAGCCTTCATGGCTTGTCACAACACTACCTTTGCATCCCTCATGGCTATCATCTATGCTAACAATACTGATCCATCTTCTAGTGGAGGAGGGAGCCCTAGAACCTATCCATGAGCCTAAGGAATCTAATCACCCTAAGCTCCACCCTATCAGGCCCTACCTAGATACTCTGCAAGGACCTCAATATGCCACTGCTACCTATGATGACCTATGATACCTTCTCTATTGAATGTAGTATCATCGCCAGGATCTATGAATCTCAAAGGAAAATGACATGTCCACCATTGATCAAAATCAAGAGTGGTACCCAGATCTTCTAGACCCACTGGCCAGCCCCATCATATTAATCCCAGAGCTTTGAAAGAAACAATGGAAACATATCTATTAGAAAATTGACCCAATAATTGGACTCTCTAGTGGTTTGACCGAACCAAGCCTCATATGTATTGGGAAACCAATCATCTGTCTACCAAGCCTCCAAGTCTCTAACACCCAACACATGTTGCATGGAACAAGTACCTTTTCGAACATGGTATGTCACAAGCTCACCATGGATAGGATTGAGGAGAATCCTCCACATATCCTCGAGGGTAATGGTAGTCTCCCCTATAGGAAAATGGAATGAGGAATTCTCTAAATTCCACCACTCCATGAGCATGGTCATCATACCAGTGTAGCAATGGATGGTAGATATGTAACAAATGTGATGTAGCCTGACCATATCTAGAAAGTCTTGCTCCAAAACATCAAAGCCAAAAATTGGATCAAATAGATGTTGAAGTCATGTCTATCTCGACTGCAATGGTTAAGGACCATCTACAACCATACAACCCACAATGTCAAGGGTCCACTCTAGGAACACAAAATGAAATGAAAACAATGAAGAACAAGACTTAGGGTTTCAAATAGACAAAAGCATGAAAAACCAAGAAAACGTGAGGAAAGTTTTTCAAAAGCGATGAAAAAATTCAAAATGAGGGGTAATTACAAGAGAGAGAATAAAAATAGAAAAGGTTTTGCAAAAGCACAAAACTAAATCAAGCACGTAGAAAACACAAACAACAATGAAAAGCACAAAAAAAATTCAAATGCTAAAATCAAAGGCAAAAATCTATATCAAATGTGAAAAACTAAAGCAAGTGTGGAGAATTTTTACAAGTGCATGCTTTCTAAATTGACAAATGTACTAAAATCGATGCAAATGTGCTAAAACTCTAAAAATATCACTTCTGACTAGTTTGAATTTATGTACAAATTACGAGAACATAAAAAGATGAAAAATGAGAAGCAAGAGGGTACATACCAAGGCACTGATTCCTGCGAGCCATCTAAACTCTTGAACCAGTTTTGAATGATGTAGGGCTGCCTGAATCCTTGACATTGCTCCTCAACAATTGACAATATGATAAATCTAGATGCTAGAATTCACTATAGGATCAAAGTGAGAATGAGGTAATTAGAACCCTAATTATTTATTTTAACCCTCCAAAACCTTATTTTTTACCTAGGAAACCCTAATTTCTACTTAGGGAACCTTCCTACATTCAAAATAGGACTTCACAAGAACATTGGAATAAGAAATTAGGGACCTATAGACTTCATTTTTTGTCCTCTCCATAACTAAACTGAAATAGAACAATGTCATGAGCCTAATCTCAAAATCAAAAAAAATTAGCCAACCTGTTGAGGGGGCAACACAAAGTCCAACCATAATTGCACCGACTATTGGGGCATAGTGGGCCATAATTTTTTTTTCAAAATCTTGATCTGTTAATGTAGAATATTTGAAACAAAGCTTGCAACCCATATTTTGTCTCAAAGAGGGGGAAAATATAGACATACAAGAATGACCTAACACCTATTACATACCCTAAATACAATTTTCACATCATCGACATCATTAGCATCAAAACATCACTACATTTCACATCAATTGCATCCAAAACCCTAACTTCCCCTATTAATTGAATAATACAATATTATTTAATTAATTCACCTTTTTATCATTTTTGACAAATTAAATAAATTCCATTTATTTAATAATGTCCTGAAAACCCTATTTTTGTTATTAATTGAATAATATGACATTATTTAATTAATTCACATTTTATCAATTTTGACTAATTAAATAAATTATATTTATTTAATAAAGTCCTAATGCCCACTTTATTCTTCCTAATTAACTTTAAATAACACCAATTATTTAATTACATCACTAAATCATTGTATTCCCCTAAGTCGATTGAATTATTAAAAGATAATAATTTAATTAACTTACTTTCCCTCCAAATTTAAATAATTAGAATAAACTATTCAAATTATCATAAAAAATCAAATCAAACTAATACAACTATTTTTGCAAAAATCAAAACTTGATTTGCACGTTGAAATCCAAAATGGATTAATTAATTAAATTATCCTCATCAACTTTGAGCAATTTTTTTCTCAACACGATTTCCTCACCAACTTTCTTCAATCTCACAAATCACACTGCTCAATCCCATTGAAGGCTCAAATTGATTTCTTCAATTTCATGAATTACTCCGCCTATTTCATCAATTTCACAAATTTCTCAACATTTCTTCAATCACGTTGATCATGTAATCTATTTTTTACAAATTATTCATGTCTAAATCCTCTCAACATTTTTTGACCGTCAATCAAGATATTCTACTATGCAATCCTAATTGTCCATTTCAAATCTCAATTTATATATAAAAAACCTCTTTCCTCACAAAAAGGGATCCAAAAATTAACTCATTTTCACAATGAAGTACTACCAATATTCCTAATCACCATTGATAGAGCTTCAATATATCTTTGACCAACCAACACATGCAATGCATCAATGCTTCTTGCATGCAACAATGGAGGCTTCGTAGTGATATGAACAACCCAACATCATGCACTCCATTATGGTAACCTTTACTTTTCCTTGAATTTCATTGTGATAATTGTAGGATTCCAATTGTGTTTTCAATAGCTTAGAAAGTCATTTCACGAGTGAAGAAATAGATCTAGATTTACCGCTTTCACCAGATTTTATTTCTCCGGAAACCTCACACACACATAAAATACTTTATTTAATATAAATATTTAATGTTATAAATAAATACAACATAAATATATTTACTCAATATACATTATTCCCTTTATTTCTCTTTTTCTCCACCTACCCTCCTTTCTCTCTTGCCTTTAACTACTCTCCTATCAGACTCTTCACCTTACTCCTCCCTTTTCCCTTAACTTCTATACCTTATCCCTCCTAACTTATATCTTTATCTTCCTAATTCTTTTCCCCTCTTCACTTCTAATCTTTAATGACCTTTATCTCCCTCCTCCTCCTTTAATTTTACTAATCCTTTATCTCCCTTTGATTGGATCTTTGATTGATTTTGATGCCGATTTGATTTGCCGATCTTTGTCTTATTCATTGACGGATTATCTGCCGCGATTTTGATTTTGAGATCTTTGATGCCGCGGATTTCCTGACGCCCGGAGGAGGATGGATTTTGATTGATGCCTGATTGATGATCGGATAAAAGCTTTATGTTCGCCGGATGATGATTTCCTGATTCGCGCAAGCTGATTGATTTCGATTTGATGATCTTTGTTGATTGCCGATCCGGATGATGAATTGATTGTCCCGCCTGATTTGATGATTTGTTTTGCTGGATTTGATGATTTCGCTCGACTTGATTTCGATGCCTGCTGATTCTGCCGGTGACTTTGATTGATCGATCGCCGATTGATTTTACGCGATTTGATTTTGATTGATCTGATTTGATGATTGATTGATTTTGATGTCGTGCCTGATTTCCTGATGAGATTGTTTTGTCTGCCGATTTATTTCCGGACGCTGCGCCGCTTTTGAATGCCTCTCCTTCCCACCCTACCACTCTCTATATCCTTCCCATCCTACCATTATCTATCCTCTTTCGTTTCATAGCATTTACTTGCCCACCTTGATGTGTTCATATACTTGCTTTCACTCCATGCTGCACAAAAAAAAAAACTTCTTTCCATATTTGCAATACTTTCCATTGATATTGTTTGCAAAAATGAATTTGACACTGGAACACACAACCAATGTTGAGTTGACCCAAACCAAGAGAGGTTGGTTTTAAGGGATTTGGTACCCACCGATGGGTCAAGACAAAGCATTCCTACATACCACGAGTTGTCGGAATGACTTTATCAAAGTTTGATAATTTTTGGATTTTATGGCTCTTAAGAGACTACTTCAAAAGGAGCACCCCAAAATAATTAGGTGACTTGGGAAATGAAAAGAGACCTTCCCTATTATTTACTTTCCTACCTCAATCCATCCACGTTGCTCATTTGTGAAAATTACTAAATTTTTTATAATTTTTGCATTTTCTAATATTCATGCTTAATTTTAACCATTATTGAGTTAATAGTAGATTCAAGTTTATGTTTCTTAATAATTCTTAAAAAATGTAGGTCATTTTGGTGGACAACACTATTGCATCTAAATGTGATTCAAAACATAAGGTATAACAATTTTCTTCAACATTTAGGACACATTCAATGTAATTCATATGGAGGTATCTTATTCATATACTATAATCTCTTAACTTATATTATGCATTTGATTTCAAAGAATGACTAGTTGACTTTGTTCTTCACATTGTTTCTAATATATACTTTTCTAATATTTATATGTATACATTGCTCAACAAAAGCTTTGAATAGGATGTGGCGTTCAATGGTAATGTATCCAACATTGGAATTCATGTTGCTTTCATTATTCACTATTTCTATTTTTTAACAGTTTTGTAATATTCCAATGAAGGTGTTTGTGAGAATGGCATTGATTTGAGATTTGTGTTACAGAAAGTGAATATCAAGGGAAAATATTATTTACGAATCTACGATAGCTTGATAGCAATATGTATCGATGTATTTGTACATGAGGACATCAATAAAATTATATGGAATTATTAGTTGTATTGATGATAATGATGGTTAAAAAATGATAAAAGATGTATTTGTACATGAGGGCATCAAAAATATGATATACAAGCATTATTGGTTATATTGATTGTAAAATATATTTTGTGTTATGCTGATTATGAATGGCATGTGTATGTTACAAAATATCACATGTATGTGTAATCACCATATCAAGTGTGTTGAACTCTGCAATTATTGATGATTATAATGAAAATGTGCATAGACTAACAAATATTATGCATATACACCTACTTATGTACATGTTCATGAATGTCACATGTATATATTTTCACATCAAACTCAATCACACATTCCTTCATTGATTCATGTTGGCACCTACTTAATACTCATGACATGGTAAATATTTTGGAATTGTCTTTTAGATTTCAACTCTCTCATTAGTCCTTAGGATAACAACAATGTTTTATTCATTTTCATGATCTTTTAACTTATTTTTCATATATTTTACTTTAATTAAGCTTTGGAGAAACTGCTCCCTCATCAACCCTTAGGACAACAACATCCATTTCTTGGATAGATTTTTCAATGTCTTGAATACTTTTATGTAGCACTGTAACAACTTTTTAATCAACTTTGGCATTGTCTTTTTTATTACAAAATGTAGATGTTTCTTTTAATAAGTTCCTTAAGTATAGTGGAGGAATTAGTACTTTTCCTTCTATTCTAGTTCATGAGGTTCCTACATAACTAGTAGTTTTCACAAAAACCATAACCATAACTATAGGGATTATATTTTTGGTTTCTTTGTTGAAGGTTTAAATTGATTGGATGTGGGGACCATGCACATTCTCCTTTGGGATTCATTTTTATAATTCCTCATTATTTCCAATCTATTTAAATAATGTTGGGATAGCTACTTAGCTATAATATCCCCTTGTATCCTTCCAAGCCTTAAATTGACCTTATTTATTACTATCAAAGCTCCTAGAATAATTGTTCTTATATTTCTAGGCCTATTTTTAATGAATTTTGACTTCCCATAGTTTTATAAATATCTCTCGTATTATCTTATTTTGAAACAATCTTTCTTGTTACTTTGGTTCATTGTTTAACTTGTTTCTCACTTTATTTAACAACTCAATTTTTTTTAAAAACTTAGCTTGTAATTTATCTCATTGATTCAATCAACTCATACCATAGTTTAGACATCACATAGCTTGCATACTAGGCATATTATAAATTTCATAGTTTTATAAATTTTGCCTTGCAAACTCTATTTTTTACTTTTCTATTTGTGAAGATTATTTTCTTGTCTTGTTAAAAGAATGGAAATTAGTGAACTTGTATTAGTGAATGCCTTGAAAGGGATGTAATTTAGGAAATATTTGTATACCTAGTTGCATTCATCTTATCAAGAGAAAATAAAAGAATATTACATTCTTGTACACAATTTATTTTCATAGTTTAGATAATTTTCTTTTCATAATTGGTACCATAATTTTTGGCATCAAAATAATAAAAAATCCAAAAATGATAAAAGATCTCAAATCCATCAAAACATAAAATAATCTTACTGTGCATCCCTTGCACTTTGATATGCCTTGGGTTTACACCAAAGAAAATCCACGATTTGTTAGAAGAGGGCATTATCATTCCTACTAATCCCATCATCTTTTTTGAACAAATTTGTGTGCTTAGAGAATATTTGTTCCCTCGTCAAATTTAAAAGATCATTCCCAACCTAGGAAAAGGTATAGGAACCCCAACATATGTCATTTTTTTGATGCACTAATTTCAAAAAATAAATTTTAAATTCAAAAATGTCCATCATTGCTAAAGGAGAAATATAACTTTATTGAAAGGATAGATACCAAAATGAATTTATACAGAATAAGGATGTCAATGGGTCATGGAATCAAAGGGTAAATGGTGTTGCAACTATAGAGACTAATGATAAAGGGATCAAATTTGGTGAAGTTTCCCAAGGAAACCAAATTTAATAGTACTATAACATAAGTGAAAATGATATGTAATTCAAAAACTATCAAAGTGTAAGATTGAAAGAAATCAATAGATATAACATGTTATCCATCATAGCTCAACCATTATAAAGTGATTATACATTTAAATTTTAAGTTTCAAAATAGGAAACCATGCAAACAAAAAACAAAATATGTTGAATATCGATATATATATATATAATTCTAAAGTAATTATGTTTGTAAATATACAAATTTGGATTATATGCCAAATTAAAACAATATTTACAAAATGTGGAATATGTCATCTCATGGTCTATATATATAATGTATATCTCAAATGGCTATGCCATATCAAGAAAAATGTTATCTTGTGACAAATCACCAAAACATAGCCTCTTCACACCACCTAATGGATGAGAAGATGCCTGCACAAAAACAATTTGAACCACAAATTAGATTAATTAGCTCTCAAAGGTAAATAATGTAGACTACTAAATAGAAACTTATCTACTATTTTTAATAACTTTCAAAGTAACATCTAATCACTATATTAAACTATAAATTAAAGTCAAATTCAATTCTTTATTTCCTCAAGGATTTTCTATTTGGCTGGCATACGTTCAAGAAAAGATAGTAGGATTCCTACCATATTGTATTCATTCTAGATCCGCAGATGTGGATGGATGATCCCACAATACCATGTCTCACTTTTAACCCACAATGGTAATTTACATCAAAAAATTTAATTGAATCTTCATTTATAGTAGCTAAATTGTTAAGAGTTGGAAGATGATGCAAACTAGTGATTTGTGGCAATTTTTGTGCAAATTATAAATATATATTTTTATTATTTTCTAAAATAAATAATGAATCTTTCAACATCTCCTTTAATAACTAGTTTTAAACAAAAAACAACATTTTCAGAAAGTAACATTTGTGTCGTCCAACATAAGATTTTTTCTATAAAGGATAAAATTTTATTTTTTGAAATATAGATTCTCAACATCAATATGGAGGGAAAGGATATTTTTT
>VDFB02150628.1:0-30017 GCA_007258455.2 Sequoia sempervirens
TACTCTATCATGAGTATCTATGTCAAAGAAACACTGAGTTAATATATTTATTATGGATTTGAACAATATTTATATCTTGGAAAGTAAGTCCATTATTCCATTTTTCAAGTTATTCTAACTTTAAAAAGCCAAATACTCTTGACACCAACAATAAATTCTAGTGATTGAAACATCCTTAGAAGACAATAAAGATGGAGTGGAAGAAGATACAATACTACTTTAATAAGATCAATGCTTTGTTATTTTCCTCTCAAACATTTAGAATTTCTTCTGACTATTTAAAAAGTGTCCAAAGTTAGAAAAGGGATCTAATTTTGGGAAAATTAGGATAAATATATATATATTAGTTTATTATTGATTATTATGTTTAAAGAATTAGTTATAAAATGGGAGGCTATATATATTCCTCCTCAATTGTAAAAAGGGCAGGTTCTTTTGTTGGGGTTATTTTTATGAAATAAGGGATTATCTTAATATATACAAAAGTAAAGGAATTGTAGAGCTCCCCTTTTTAGTTGAATAAAGAATAACGAGGCAAGTTGTAGAGCCATTATATTGTCTCTATATATTGTAGGTTTTTTTTTTTAGATTGGAGGAATCGGTCGAGTATCCATCCCCCTATAAACTACAATGTGCTTGGTAAAAAATTTCACATGACCAATGATGCTAGCGCAACACATCATTCGATACCATGGGGAGACTAGAACTCATGACCTCTTGCTTGCAACAAGATGCTTTAGCCAATTGAGCTAGGCCCACCATCCCTAGTTTTTTCACTTGTTAATTTGCAACCCTCTTTTAAATATTTTTTTGTCATGTGTGAAACTTGAATGTTTCCATTTATGCAATTGATATAAAAATATAGCTAGTTATCTAATCATAGAGTCATGAAACCCTTATGTAAATGTATCTTTCATATGTTATATTATATTTCTTCATAAAACCTTAGTTGTATGTCCTATTTTTGGATGTTCTTTCTTAAGAAAGGGATCTTGGTATTGATTATTTTTTCTTGTGAAAGTTTCAATTATCTTTTCTATTTCAATTTTAATTTAGTTTCCTTTTCTTCTTTTTGATTAAAATTGTACTTAAGAAAACCAAAAAAATACATCATATGAGGTAGCTACCCCTCTCAAATGTAGATGAAAGTTGCTAATCCATATATAAACCTCTCCAACTAATATCAAAAATTTTGTCACCAATTCCTTGAGTGAGTCATATTTTTTTGTAATCACAACGTGGAAAACCTATTTACCAACACCCACTAAGGTTCGTTACATTTCTTCAAAAAGATTTTTGGTTAAGTTTCATCACTACTACTATCATTGGAATTTTCTCTATTTATTAAATAATTATTCATGCTTTCACTACCAAATTGTGTAGCACCATGCATATCTCCTTCTCTTGAATTTTCATATAGGAATACCCACTATCAAAGTAGTCCAAATTAAATCCCTAAATGTTACATGAAATTTCTTGGTTATTGATGAGCTTAGATAATAGCTAGTTTTCTTTCATTAAGTTCACAACTTTTAGGATTTCAACTTGCAAAGTTCACAAACAATCCTAAGACTTATACATCTATCATATCTTTCATGCATCTTAAGCCAACCTTTAGTATGTGGAAATATAATTATGATATGATGGTATTTGTATGTGTGAATATATGAATGTTTATGAAATTCAATATGATTCTATGCTTGATTTGTTGGGAAAATGTGTCTCAACCTTGCAATTATATAAAGTTTATTGTTAATAGGATGTATTATATATATATATATATATAATTGCATGTTAATGTTAAAAATCTTTTGTTAACAAAAACTCCTAAATGGTTGACATACATTAAACTAATGATATATTGTAAATTTGGACCGTTCATTATTATGTTTAGATCTAATGGTAGATATTTTTTTGGCTTATCTTGCCATCCAAGATAACCCTATTTTATGAGGGTAATGTATTATGATTGTGGCATTGTAATGTATTCTAAGAGTCTGATAACGATCGTGTTGTCTATAGATCTTTGGTGGTGGTACTCCTATGAGAAGCTTGCTTTGCAAGTATATTGTAATCTTTGTGATTCTTGAATAATATATTAGGTGGCTTTTAGAGTGTGGGGTTTTCCTCCTGAAAGGGTTTTACCATGTAAATCACCGTGTTGTGGTATACATGATATTTATGTTTAAGTTCTTGTAACTATTAAATATCTGTAAAGTTTTGCATTATCCTCCTCTCAAAGATTAGTGCAAGAAGTTGTTCTGCTACATTAGCTTCCTTACAAGTGGTATTAGAGCTTGATCACCTTTGGTTTTAGTTGTGGGTTGTTGGGATTTTTGAAGTAATTTAGATTGGGAAATTGTGCAGAAGACAATTTGTGATCTATTGCAGGAATTTTCAGATGGAAATTTCATCAAGGAGAATAGAGGTGGGTAAATTTTTTGGAAATAATTTTGAGGTGTGGAAGTTGAAGATGGAGGATCTATTGATAGATCAAGATCTATGGGATGTTGTTGATTAGAAAGTTTCAAGGCCTACAGATGCTACTTTGGTTGCTCAATATGATGTTATGGACCATAAAGCCAAGGGTTTAATCATATTTTTTTTGGCAGAATCCATTTTAATCAATGTCCATGAAGAGACCTCTGCATGAAAACTATGGAAAAAGCTTGGTGAGATGTATCAACCAAATATTTAGTGAACAATATTTTTTTGAGGAAGAAATTATATTCCTTAAGAATGGAAGAGTGTGGACGAATCACAAACTACCTAAATGTTGGATTACAATATCACTGAGAGGGGGGTGAATCAGTGGCATACTAATTCAACAAGAATTTGATATAATATTTCAAAACTTTGAAACATAACTATCATGAGAATAGTCATACTTATCATCTAGAACTTTGGTAATAATTATTAACTCAAGACATCAACTCAAACCTTTAACAATACTAACATGAAAATCAAGACAAATTCTATTAACATGAGATAGAGCATCATATATGAACATCATGACACTTTTGTTGATATAAGATAGGCAATATGACAACTAAAGTAGACATATCAACATCAAAGATGCACCAATACAATATTTATGATAATCATTAACTCATGAACATAAGACTTAAGAGAAAGGAATATCATACTAAACGATGATACCTGATTTATATGTATTCATGCAAAACAAACAAATTATAGACAAAATGTAACCATAACACAATTTTTTCTGAGTGGAAAACCCTCTTGGGGTAGAAAAACCACTCATAAAATTACCTCATTGGCTTAATCAGAAAAGTGCCTCACTAGCTACAAAATACCTCACTAGCAAAAATGGCCTCACTGACCAAAGAACCTTACTAGTTAGAAGAATGCCTCATTGGAAATGAACATTTTGTCTCACTGACTTGATCATTTTAACTTCACTATACATTTCTGAATAGAGAATAATTCAACTACAGAGGATCACTCTATTTCTCTATAAATCATATTTTACCTTCAATCTAATACACTTAATATCTTAAAGATTCATTATTCTATAATCCTTAAAATGCAAAATGTATTATTGATACAATTTGTTTTGCATCATGTTTGCAAAACTTCAATTACAAAAAAATAGATTAAACTTTTAGTATCATAACCCTTCTGTAAAATCTCTGAACTCACAACAGTGTAAAGACACTGTTTAAATATCCAATGTAGATGTCATAAAATGCTTCCACCTGTTCAAGCTTATAACCATCAAGAAAACAAAATTCAAACTGCTCATGTCAAGTCACCAATGAAACCATCTTCTAATTGTCTTTTAACACATACATGATCAATACAATGTATGCAAAGTAATCCAGGGTTGCAAAAGAAACCATCTTTTGCATCCAAGTACATTCGAAGCAGTTAAGCACACAAAGCTCTTTCTCTTTTCTAATTTTCCTCTTTATTTCATTTTCCTAATCGAGCTTGAAAACAATAGAAATATAATGCAATCATTAACCTTGTGAAACTTGAAACGACCATACTTATTAGCAAAGAAACTAAAAAATAGATCACAACCACACAAACGAAATTCCAACTGTCACATAAAACTTCCAGCTCTCCAAACTCTAAGACATGATGAATGATATCAAATTTCAAACCGTAAGTCCATTGAGCCATTCACCAATGTTAAAATTTGCATAATGCCCACTATTCTTTTTGTTTCCCATATTATACATCCTTACCCTACTGAACTAGTTAGCCTTAAAAGGGTTGGTGAAAACACAATATGAAATAGTGTCTTTAACCTATATCATGACCCTAAAACTTACCAACCAAGTCAACTTTGTATTTATGCCTTTTTCATATGGAATTTAAATCTAATGAAATCAATAATTTAAACCAAATGATGTCACAACTGACCACCAATACAAAGGTTTCGACCATGTGAAACAAAGCATGGTATAAAAAATTATCCAATTCTATATGATGTTGATAAAGATCAAGGAAATCACAACTATTCGAAGACAAGTGTAATAACGTTATGCCCATGGTTAAAAACATAAGAAATCAATGCCTATCAAAAAAATAAGATATACTAGTCATCACATAATAGAGATAAAAGTAAAGATGCTCATTGTACTCTAAATATCTGCTCATGCCCAGATAACATATTAATCACTATCCAATAAGCCATATATCTGAACTTGCAAATGATCATAACTTTAACTTCTTACTATAAATGCATGATGACAAACAATGATACAATATGTACTGTAATGATCTTCAAAATCTTGTATTCCAAGCCAAGAAACCATCAATGTAGTGTGATAAACATGATTTTACCTCAACTAAAATACCAAACTAATAACATTGTGATGTGAACCAACCAAGTATGCCAAGTGGAGATGCAATCAAGAAAAACATTCAATGCCAAATACAAGCTGCCATTTTGAAATTAATGACAAAACCTTATGCCAAGGGTCAACAAACTCCCTCTTTGGCATTGATGTCAAAACCAATCTAAAAATGATCCACCCCATCACTCTTTCTCCCCCTTTTTGATAGAAATGACAAAGGACAACATTGAGAGAACCAAAACTTATCCAAGTATCTGAGAATACTTGTCCATGATCAATGTACTATGAATGTTCATTGAATCAAGATGTCACTAAAAGTCACTAAATGTTACTGATCTAACCATATTCCAATACAATCAAATACACCTTGTCATGGAGTCTTTAGCACAACAACATAATCTAATTAAAACATTGCTACTATGTCCCTTCATAAGCGTCATGAAAAAATACCATTATAGATACAATCAACATCACTGCAAATGAGAATCAAGACAAACACTACACCATGAATTGTGCATCAAGTTGCATTGCTACTGTCATTGTGTTTAGCTATCAACACAAGGTCCTTTGATCATGAATATCATTTTTGATTTTCAATCATGAGATAACTATCTTTCTTTGAAAATACAACTTCAAGTCATAGAAATTTGTACCTCATACAATATATTTAATCTTCACATGAAACCATCTCACAATGTATCACAAAGATATAGACATATTCAATGAAACAAGAATCTAAAACTATACATTGTAACTGACTCCTCCCCCTGGAAACCACTATCTATTTTTGGCACAAAACAAGCAATACCATACAACCAAACTAATATAATTCAACGACAAGAAACTTTTCCATAGCAAATCTTATTGACAATAGTTGCACTATCTTACTGATGTCCTTTGTCAAGCAACAAAATTGAACTTCCAAATTTTATCTCAATGAATCACTACTTGAAAACATTGTAATAGCCATGTCCTTAAATTTCACAACCTTTTTTTGATATAAAATCAACAAACTTGATTTGTACTATCTTGTCATACCTTCAAACTACATTCATGTCAACCAAATAATATTTTTGATGAATGCCATGTCATTATGCAATATCAATCTAGTTTTTTGTCACCTGCATCTTGAAGAGTAGAAGACTGTAATCAAGCTCACAAAAGACTGTCTCTGCTAGAGAACTTCCATCTCCTTCATCAGACCTATTATCAACACTACTATTGTCATGTCATCTAAAGAGGATTGCTACAGAGATAATTATTGTTTTCAACTTCAAGATTGATACAACTATCAATCTCATGACTTAAATACAATTATCTTTTAAACACATTCATGTCTTAGATGCACTACTCCATATAAGACTGTCTTTCAAGTCTACCACACTCTACACACAAAGAGGTCTATTTCACACATATCCAAGTCTAACCCTCTTTGTACTAAATCATCTTAACATCATACCAACTTTGAAAACTTCCAACAATTAGTAACAAACATAAAGAGCTGCAAAAGATCACACTCAGATGTTGGCGATAGATCATCAAAATTATGCATGAGCCTTGCCAGGTCAGGAAGATCATTTTTTTCACATCAATGGACTTAATTATCTTGAACTATCCTTGGGGTAAAAGATAAAGCATGAAATGCCTCCCCCTTACTGCATGCTACCTCTCATGTAGTTGATGATGTATTTTGAGTAACATGCATTAATGTAGATTTTTCATTTCCTGGATCTTTTTTTCTTCTCCATACTTGTATAAGATTTTTATTTTCTTTACTCAAGGTATTCTTTTGCTTTTGTTTGAACATGTAATCCCTAGATGGCTTCATCAAGTTTTTCTTACACCATTGTGCTTTGTACCCAAACATAATGCATCTATAACATAAAATATTGTAGTCTAGACCAAAAGAAGAATAGTTTCTTCTAAACATTCTCTGAGAACTTTTATTGACATTTTTTACATGATCATGTCTTTCATAGAACCAATAATTACTTGCTACATGACCAGATTTATGATAGTTATAACGTATAATGCCATTGTTTTAATTTGACATCTTATAAGCCCTTTTATCCTTATTCCATCCAAAATCATTTCTAATATAAATTTTGCAATCCCTAGTTCTATGGCCATAAGCATTACATAAATAACAATAGCCATGAAATTGAGTATAATTGTACCTCATAGAATGATTCTTCCTGATAGGTGGAGGCCGTGAGTATTTATTGGTTTTTATTCTTCTAACATAAACATCTTTCTCTTATGATTTCTTCCTATCTTCACTTTCTGAAGCAGCAACATGTTGTCCTTTATTATTTTTCTTATCATCTTGAGCAGGTTCACTAGTTGATGCTTCCTTCTTCTGATTTGATCTTATAAAGCAATCATATAGATCTATTTTCTACTTAGGGGTTTTTCTAAACTTTGAGCTCTCTCCTATTTCATAACCTAAACCAAAGCAGTCCTTATGACTCTTTTGACTTCTCAACATGTTATTTAACACATTAGTACCTTTCTCAAATTTTTGAAACTTGAATTTTTCAAGATCTTTCCTCAATGTGACTATTTCATTTTCAAGATTTTAGCATTCACTAGTCTTGACTTCAAAATCAAATTTTGTAAAATCAACAACCATTTTAGCTTCTTCAATTTCAATTTTTAGATAAATAATTAGTTTATTAGATTCATCAACTTGCTTTCTTTCTTTTTCAAACTATAAAGAAACTTTTGCAAAATCTGAACATACCTTGTCTTTGGAATCTTTTTCTTTTTGAAGTTGGTATTTTAATTTCTGATTTTCTTTTATGAGTTGCTTGATTATATCTAGAGCACACAAGAGTTCACCTTCTAAATCAACTTCACACTCCTATTCATCATCTTCATCCACAAAGAAATATCTTTCTTGATAATCAATCTCAACAATAAAATGTTTTTTCTTTCATCAAGTTTTTGTTCATCTATACTTACAATAAAGTCCTTTTTTTCAAAACTCTCAACTGTAAGACCATTCTTTTTATCACACTTTATATCAAAATTCAGGGGAAACTCATGTAACAACTCATCACATGACTTGACTGGGATTTTTTGTTCAACCTTTTACTTGACTTATTTCTTTTCTCTATTTATTCTACACTTTCCCATGGTACTCCACTATCAAGACCTACCCAAGCCTGTTAGACTTCTATAGTGAACCTATGCTTTGATACCACTTGTTGGTGTACAATACCATTGAGAGGGGAGGTGAATCAATGGTATACTAATTCAACAAGACTTTATATAATCTTTTAAAACTTTGAAACATAACTATCATGAGAACATTCATACTCATCATCTAGAACTTTCGTAATCATTATTAACTCAAGACATCAACTCAAAAATTTAACAAGACTAACATGAATATCAAGAAAACTTATATTAACATGAGATAGAGCATCATATATAAACATCATGACACTTTTGCTGATATAAGATAGGCATTATGACAACTAAAGTTGATAGATCAACATCAAAGATGCACCAATACAATATTTATAATAAACATTAACTCCTAAACACAAGACTTAAGAGAAAGGAATATCATACTAAACGATGATACATGATTGATATGTATTCATGCAGACCAAACAAATTATACACAAAATGTAACCATAACACAATTTTTTTCTGAGTGGAAAACCCTCTTGGGGTAGAAAAACTACTCATAAAATCACCTCACTGGCTTAATAAGAAAAGTTCCTCACTGGAAATACAAACCTCACTGGCTACAGAATCCCTCAATGTAAAAAATGGCCTCACTGACTAAAGAAACTTACTAGTTACGAGAATTCCTCACTAGCAATGATCATTCTATCTCACTGACTTGATCATTTTAACTTCACTACACATTTATGAATAGAGAATAATTCAACTACAAAGGATCACTTTGTTTCTCTATAAATCATATTTTACCTTCAATCTAGTACACTTAATAGCTTAAAGATTCGTTATTCTAGAATCCTTAAAATACAAAATGTATTAGTGATACAATCTATTTTGCATCATGTTTGCAAAACTTCAATTACAGAAAAATAGATTAAACTTTCAATATCATAACCCTTCTGTAAAATCTTCAAACTCATAACAGCGTAAAGACACTATTTAAATATCCAATGTAGATGTCATCAAATGCTGCCACCTATTCAAGCTTATAACCATCAAGAAAACCAAATTCAAATGGCTAATGTCGAGTCACCAATGACACCACCTTCTAACTATCTTTTAACACATACATGATCAATACAATGTATGCAAAATAATCTAAGGTTTCAAAAGAAGCCATCTTTTGTATCCAAGTATATTCGAAGCAGTTAAGCACACATAGCTCTTTTTCTTTTCTAATTTTCCTCTTTATTTCATTTTCCTAACTGAGTTTGAAAAAAACATAAATATATTGCAATCATTAACCTTGTGAAGCTTGACATGGCCATATCTATCAACAAAGAAACTAAAAAATAGATCACAACCACACAAAGAAAATTTCAACTGTCACATAAAACTTCCAGCTCTCCAAACTTCGATACATGATGAATGATCTCAAATTTTAAACCCTAAGTCTATTGATCCATTCACCAATGTTAAACTTTTCATAATTCCCAGTATTCCTTTTGTTTCCCACATTATACATCCTTACCCTATTGAACCAGTTAGCCCTAAAAGGGTCGATGAAAGCACAATATGAAATAGTGTCTTTAACCTATATCATGACCCTAAAACTTACCAACCAAGTCAACTTTGTATTTATGCCTTTTGCTTATGGAATTGAAATCTAATGAAATCAATAATTTAAACCAAATGATGTCACATGTGCCCACCACTACAAAGGTGTTGACCATTTGAAGCAAAGCATGGTATAAACACTTATCCAATTCCATTTGATGCCAATAAAGATCAAGGCAATCACAACTATTCCAAGAAAAGTGTAATAACGTTATGCCCATGGTTAAAAACATAAGACATCAATGCCTATAAAAAAATAAGATATACTAGTCATCACATAATAGAGATAAAAGTAAAGATGTTCATTGTACTCTAAATATCTGTTCATGCCCAGATAACATATTAATCACCGTCCAACAAGCCATATATTTGAACTTGCAAATGATCACAACTTTAACTTCTTACCACAAATTCATGATGAAAAACAACGATACAATATGTACTGTAATGAGCTTCAAAATATTGTATGCCAAGCCAAGAAACCATCAATGAAGTGTGATAAACATGATTTTACCTCAACCAAAATACCAAACCAATAGCACTATGATGTGAACCAACCAAGTATGCCAAGTGGAGATGTAATCAAGAACAACATCCAATGGCAAATGCAAGCTGCCTTTTTGACATCAATGAAAAAACCTTATGCCAAGGGTCAACACTAAAAGAATTCAATATGTTGGTGGCTCAATTGGCATTAGTTGGTGTCAAAATGGATGAGGATGAGAAATATTAGATATTACTTTGTTCTTTGCCTAATTCGTGGGATTCTCTTATTATGGCCATTGGGAGTACTTATGTTATATTGAAGACTGAATATGTGGTTGGTTCTTTGATTTCTAAAGAGATGAGGAGGAAGGTATCCATCACTACCAAGAGGCCTTGAATTTTTATGGAAGACCTAAGGAAAAGGAAAGAAGAAAGAGAAGTGTGACAAATCTAAGTCCAAGGGGAGATATGAATCTCCTGAAAAGTCAAAAGTTATTTGTTGGAACTACGGTAAGCCTGAACATGTTTGTAAGGATTGTAAAGAAGAAAAGAAGAAGAAAAGAAGAAGAAAAAGCAGAGTTTTGATTATTATTCTAAGTCTAAGAAGGAAGATGGTGATGCATTCATTGTAGCTTTGGAAACTCATGCAGGTAATGATGCATGGTTAATTGACTCAGATGCATCTTTTTATATGACCTTTAATAGAGATTGGTTTTTTGAATATGAAGAATTTGATGGAGGCAAGGTGTACTTGGGTGATGATTCTTATTTAAATATTGTTAGCTATGGTAAAGTTAAAATTAGGTTTCCTAATGGTAGAATAAAAAGGATTAATGGTTTGTTGCATATCCTTGGATTAGCACAATTTTTTTTTATCTGTGAACAAACTAATAGATGCAAGTGTGTAGGTAGTATTTTTTGATGTAGGATGCAAGATGGTTAGAGGTGCTATGGTGATTAGTAGAGGTGTCAGATATGGCACATTATATAAGCTTGATGCATACATTATTGAGTGTAATAGTACTTATGTAAAAATCAAGTCTATGGCTACTCTGTTGGAAGAGGTAAGGGTTTCACCTTTAGTAGATGGTCATGGATTCTGGGTACCCAAGGGCGCCCTATCTTCTGAATCAAAGATACCTATAGATAAAATTATGTTATGGCACTAGAGACTTGGCCACATTGGAGAAAATGGTCTAAGTACCTTGAAAAATAAAAACCTTGTTGAAGTTTTATTTGATTGTAATCTTGAATTTGATTTTAGTGAGCATTGCATTTATGGGGAAAAAACCACATTCAATTTTACTCGAGTTCTCATAAATCTTGTGGCGTATTGGATCTTATTCATTCTAATGTGTTTGGTCCTATAGATGTTCCTTCAATTACAAAATCCACATATTATGTTTCATTTATTGATGATTACATTAGAAGGACATGGGTATACTTTCTAAAGAGTAAATATGAAGTTTTCAATTGATTTAAAGAATTTAAAGCAATGGTTGAGATGCAGACTAGAAAGAAAATAAAATGTTTGAGGACTGATAATGACGATGATTTTCTCTCTAATAATTTTGATAGATTCTATAAAGATTATGGTATTCATAGACAAAAGACAACTTCGTATTATATGCAATAGAATGAAGTTGTAGAAATAATGAATATGACACTGATGGAGAAGGCTAGGAGTATGTTGAGTGGCACTAGTCTAGAACAAAGGTTTTGGGATAAAGTTATTGCCACTACCTGCTACCTGATTAATAGGTCTCCTACAACATCTCTTGTTGATAAGATCCCTATAGAGGCATGGTTGGGTGGCAAGTCTTCATTAAGAAATATTAGAGTTTTTGGTTGCAAGGCATATGCACATGTGCCAAAGGAGAAGCGAACAAAGTTGGAGAACAAGGTTGTGAAATGTATCTTCATCAGATACAATTATGGTGTGAAAGGACACAAGATTTGAGATCCTATTGCATAAAACATAATATATAGTAGAAATGTTATTTTTAAAGAAACTAAGCCTTCTTCTGTTTCATTGTAGCTAGAAAAAGATAAACAGGAAGATGTGACTCAACTTCCTTCTATGCCTAAGAAAATTGAATTGAGGCCCATTGACAGACAAGAAGTGGAGAGCTCATCTAGCTTTGAATCTTTATAAGAGGGGGAAGAACCTCCAACTCAGATTGTTCATAGGTCAAAAATGCATAGAAAACCACTTGAAAGGTATTCACCTAATGATTGGAGATGTATTTTTTCTTTGAATACTAACATGTATGAACCTAGAATTGTAGAAGATGAATTAGGTATGAATGATGTAGAATCTTGGAGGATTTCTATGGATGAAGAAATGAATGTTGTCACCTAGAATTGCACCCTGTGCAAAGTTTTACAAAAACTGAGCATTCTAGAGCAACATGGGATCATCTCAAGGCTGTGGGTCACCTATAGCTAAAATGAACCTTCAAAGAAGGCTGGCTTCCTTTGGGTATCACCTAAACTATTGTTTCTTTGAGAGGAAAGAGGGAAGAGATAGATAAATTAAAGGACTACACTAGGGTGATACACCGAACTGGTGAGAAATCATGAAATGAACATAGGAAGAACATACACTTGAAGGCCTAATTGCTATTCTCAGAGCAACTTATTTTAGACTTAATGCTTTAGTCCTAACAGGTTTGGCCGACATACACATCTCAGGAAGGAAAGATTAATCTCATAGCTCTAAGATATGAATACATAATTATAAAACACAATTAAAGATTTGCATTGTTCAAAAGAAAGATACAAAAATGAGAATCAATACAAACATGAACACAAACTTCCAAGGTAAACTGTGTGTTGTATTCAGGATTCTAGTTGAGTTACAGAAAAAAATACATTGATTGAGAAAGGATTGAATAAAAAATCACTAACTCTTCAGAGTGTGTAATCAGAACTATTTACAAAAAAGGAAAAAAATGCCTTATATACAGACTGATATCGGCCCATTAGGGCTTACAAAATATCGGGCCCAAAAAGATCTACCCTTAGATCTTTCGAATGAAGTTAATGTTGAAACCTACATGTCCCTACTATGTGTGTCAGTGAAGAGTTACCCTCGTAGGAGCCTTCTGATATTTTGCAGCTACCACATTCATTTGATCCATCGTGTCCGGTTGAGCTACTTTGGCTGCACCTTGAATGCTCTGAGCCTACAAAATTTACACGTCACCCTTCATCCTGTTGATGTTCTTTAGACTACCATGGTTTACCCTCAGATCTCTCTGATTGGTTGAGTGAAATCCACACAACTTCTTTAGGTGGTCAAAACTTACCCTATTGAACCGCATATCGGTGAGACACTAATTGTGTCTCCCTGATGCAATTAAATCTTCTCACAAGTATTGGCATAGTTTGGGGCCATCGCCAAGACTCCCATCGGTCGGGAAGACATCATATAGAATGCATTTGTTACACCAAAAGGTCTCAATGCATTCTACACACCGAGACAAGGTAATCATTATGCTAACAAGGATCCTTCATATTTTCCATCGGCAAGACCGAAAGTCACTCGCTGAGACCTTACGACGATTGACCCGACCTACATCGATGGGTACATCCTTCCGCCACCGATTGATGAGACAAAAGTGAACTTGTGTCGAAAGAAAAACATTTCGCACATTGTCGGTAAGACCAAGAGAACTCACTGAGACATAATGCTGATACGCCTAGCTCCACTGATGAACCACCATATACATAGTCGGGGAGACATTCTTACTTCGGTATAACCTTATGTTGAAGTCCTCTTTCTCTGCGAAGTCTTTTCGTTGTCGACGGGACTCCTGCCGAACTCCTTGGTGAAATAGTGTCAGCGTAACCCTTGTCGGTCGCCAAGACATTACTGTGAAAGCCTCAAGTCTTGGTGAGGCCTTTCTTTTATCCTCGGTGGCTCCTTCATCCTTCAGCAAGACATTTGATGTCAGCGAGACATTCCGACGAAGTCCCGTAGTTACACTGAGGCTCCTTCGTGTCAGTGGGACTCCTGCTGAAGACAACTACATAAAGGCCCATACTTCCCTTTTGGTGAGACTTTCATCCTTGCCAAGACCTCTCGACGAAGCCCTTCACCTTTTCCAAAAGCACATCTTGCTCTGAGAATCTTCACACGTTGGCGAGACATTTGACCTTCGCTGGGACCTCTCACCGAGCGTTGTAGGTCTCCCGAAGCCCATGGTCGCTGAGAGTCTTGGTGAATGACGGTTGAATGGCCTATAGGCCAAGGAAATCCATGTGGTAAGAGGTCATACCAAAGCCTCTCCGATATAGCGATAGGCTCTGCAGGCTTGTTTGGCATGACAAAAATTAGGTCTCAGCGACTTGCTCAGGATGGAAAGAATCAAACAGTCAGTCAGCCAAACAGTAGGAGAGTCTTGCCGACTTTCTCCTTGGATGATTTCATTTTGAATCTTCCTAGGGTAGCTTCTCCCACCGAGTTCCCCATGACCTAGCAACATATGTAGAGTCTTTGCCCTTGTGTGAATGTCCCACTGGCCTCTGAAGATCTAACATTTGATTATCTCACCTGATTTAACTGTAGGTGAAAAAGAGGCAACAATGACATCTTTGATAATGAATTATACATGGGATCTTGTACCATTACCTAAAGGACAAAAACTTATTGGTTGTGAATGGGTGTTCAAGAAAAAGATTGGTTCATATGGAGGTATTGAGAAGTACAAAGTAAGGTTGGTTGTGAAAGGTTACTCTCAAGTTGAGGGTGTTGATTATGGTGAGATATTTTCCCTTGTTTCAAAAATTACATCCATTAGATTTTTTCTTTCTATTGCTATTGCTTATGATTTAGAGGTTGAGAAAATGGATGTGAAAACTAATTTCCTTCATGGTGACTTGGAGGAGGATATTTATAAGACACAACTAGAGCACTACGTGGTGAAAGGTAAAATTAATTTGGTTTGCAAATTGAAGAAATATTTGTATGGCCTAAAACAAAGTCCTAGGATGTGGTACCAAAAATTTGATACATATGTGTTGAGTTTGGGATTTGAGTGTTCTAAATCAAATCATTGTGTTTGTTATAAAATTTATGGTGATCATTTCTTGTTTATTACATTATATCACTACTAGATTTGACACCATTTTCCAATGGGCATTCGTCGGTCATTTGACAAGTCTTTGTTGGAAGAGCAACGCAATGGTGAAAATATTTTTGTCATTTTTTCGTTGCAAGGCCGATGACAAATTAAACGTCGAATTAACGGTGAAGAATCATCGGTCGACGACATCATGAAATACCTCAGGATTTCGTCAGAATATCGATGAAAACTTTATTTATCCACCGACGAATTACACTAGAAGTTCATTGCCAGTTCAACAAAATGGGAAAGTAGTAGCGTCGAAACAACATAAGACATTCATCGAAATTGCGACAAAATACTCAAGTAGTAGCGTCAAAAGAACACCAAAAGTTTGTCGAATGTGCGATGAAATAGGCAAGTAGTAGCATCGAAACAACACCAAGAGTTCATTGACTTTGCGATGAAATTAGCAAGGAGTAGCGTCGGAAGAACACCAAAAGTTTGTCGAAAGTGTGATGAAATGGGTAGGGAGTAGCGTGGTAGCAACGCCGAAATATCGTCGAAAGGGCCACAAAATGGGCAAGGAGTTACGATGAAATCATCATCGTAGTTATAGCAACTTCATCGAGCCTTTTTGTTGATTCGTTAGTGGTTATCATCAAAATTGCGATGAAGAAGCAAAATTAAAAAAAAAAAAAAAAATTCATGGAAATGTACCATTGTGGAGACGATTGATCATACATACAGACTACATATTGGTTTGATGCTTCAAACAAGGCATTTCTTTCTTATATTGAAAAGTGCACTACCTTATTGAGCTTCTCTTTGTTTTGAGTATAGTTTAATATTCTCTACTTAACAAGGCCAACCATGTGACGGTGGAAGCTCATTTGGCCTCTCCCCCCCCTCACATCACTCTCAATTCCCCATACCCAATCATATAACATTAATCATTGATTCATCCATTAATAACATATAACATTCATTCATTAACATATAACATTCATTAATTAACATATTCACATTCATTTATTAACATATAATATTCATTCTTTTAGTTTTTACTTATTATCAAAAATATGGTTGTCATGATATGATTACAATCACTTTTTTTGTGTTTCTTTTTCAAAGCTACATAAAGCTGAAGTGGAATATTGTTTTCTAAATTAATATCTATCCCCCCTTTAGTTGTTTTTCCCTCTACTTGTGATCTTAATGTACGCGTAGTCGTCTGCTCATGACGTGGACGCCACTTCAAGGGGGGATCTGCTGCAATAAGAAAGAAATGTTAAACTGATATGTGTTATTATTATTGTTACAAGTATTTGATTAATTAAAAGAAAATTAGAGTGGTTCTCTTTACCTGATGGGTCCACATCATGATATTGAACTTTTGTTAAAGACTCATGCTCAACATGTTGAACACCCTCTAAATCCTGATCTACAGTTGAAACACGAAAGGTTACATTAATTAATACACCAATTGAAATTAAATATGTTTAAGAGAACATGAGGGTGGTCCTCTTTACCAGATGGGGCCACATCATGTTCCTAATCTTCTCTAGCCTAATCATGCTCAACATGTTGATCACGATCTACATGATCTAAAGTTGGAACATGAAAGGTTACATTAATTAATACACCAATTGCAATTAAATATGTTTAAAATAAATTTAGAGTGGTCCTCTTTACCTGATGGGCCATATCATATTCCTGATCTTCTCTAGCGTGATCATGCTCAACATGTTGATCACGCTCTACATGCTCTAAAGTATCGGGATGCACACCATGACCTTCATCTGAACGTTCTGCTCCACCCTCACTAGGATGCATTACAATGTCATGTGCAATATATATTATCATTGCTTGAATGTTTAAAACAAATAGGCATGTAATTACTTTATGGTGGAAATTAATATTGAATAGATTGCACAAGTATTCAATTTTAAATAAACTTTATTAATTTTATTTACCTGCGTATCAGATGCAATGGAAGATTGTGTTTTCCCAATCAAGACTCTTAGGCGTTTAGCCATGGCTCCATAGCCTTGCTGGAAGGCAATCTTCAGGTCCTCTTCTGTGGGAACTCTGTTGAATTTAGAGCCCTACATTTTTGTAGAAGAGCATGAATTTTGCTTCTATGGTGTGATAAAACCAAAATTATTTTCAATTTATTATAATTTGGATGTAATATTTCATTTATTGATACTTACAATTCGTGCGGCTAATTTCATATAACCACCAGAGCATTATGTAAAAAGAAAGAGTAATAAGTATATAATTACATTGTTGATAGTATCACACATAGCATACTACTTTAAAAAAAAATTGAATGGCATTTCCATAGCATATAGACATTGAGAGCATATAAAATATAGAGTTCAATCCATGAATTATAGAAAATAGATGTTTGTTGGTTATATTCATATCACTGATTACATTGCACAAAACATACTACAACTACATAAATATCAGATGGTGACAGTTGCCTATGCTACCACATTTTTCATACATGTCTACCAAATCATTTTATCAAACAGTTCACTGCTTTGCTGCTATGGCTAAAAGCCTAAAATAGGTGCTTTCAAACAAGCTATGGATGCTTGGAAAAAATCTATCAAAGCATAATAGTAAGCAATAGCATAGACAAGGCAGTGAACTATTTCAAAAAATGCCTCAAAGAAATGTGGTCTCATGGTGATGGAATGCCATGACAATCCATAGAAATTTGCTTATCATGGCATTTGTTATGGCATTCCATCACCATGAGACCACATTTTGAAGCATTTTTTCAAATAGTTCACTACCTTTCTATGCTACCACATTTTTCATACATGTCTACCAAAGCATTTTATCAAACAGGTTCAATGCCTTCATGCTATGGCTAAAAAGTAAAAACCTCAAAGCAGGTGCTTTGAACAAGGTATGGATGCTTGGAAAAATCTACCAAAGCATAATAGTAAGCAATAACATAGAAAGGCGTGAATTGTTTGAAAAATGCCTAAAAGAAATGTAGTCTCATGGTGATGGAATGCCATGACAATCCATAGAATTTGCTTGTCATGGCATTCATCATGGCATTCCATCACCATGAGACTACATTTCTTTGAGACATTTTTTTCAAGTTGTTCACTGCCTTGTCTATGCTACTGCATTTTGATACATGTCTACCAAACCATTTTATCAAATAGTTCATTGCCTTGCTGCTATGGCTAAAGCCTAAAATAGGTGCTTTCAAACAAGCTATGGATGCTTGGAAAAATCTATGAAAGCATAATAGTAAGCAACAAAGTTTTTTTTGCACGAAAATCAGCTCAATTTTATTCACGTTTTTTTGCAGATTTTAAACACAGTTTTTTGGCAATTTTCAAGTTTTAAACGGAAAAAAATCATTGACCAAAAAGTCAATGATTTTTTCAAGAAATCAAGGAAAAAATCGTCCAGCTTGCAGTTTTTTTTAAAAATCATGATTAATCGAGATTTTTTGAAGATTTATGCTTCTATATCACATACCTTCCTTGGCCCAGTGGTGTCTTTCATTTTTTTTTTTCAACCTTCTCCTTTCCATCAAACACCAGGTCCTTCCACTTCCTATTTGGAATCATGGGGGGATGCTTGTACTTTTTGTTCTTCTCTAAATGTGACCTATATTGGTCCCTCGCATACTTTAGATAGGTACCAACTTTCTTAAGGACTTTGGTTCGGTTGAATGTTTTATCACTAAACAACACAACTAAACGATTAATGAGCTCATCTTTTAAATATTCATTTTGGGCATTCCATAGTGTACGTATGGTGGGCCTGAAGAGCTCCAATGTAATATCACTTAGACGTTTATAAAAAACATCATTTCCTGCAAAATGATCATGGGATCAATAGTCTAAAAAGAGCGATCAATAAGTAAATATCAATTAGATTATATAGAATAATAATTAAAACATTTTAAAGTACCTAGAACCTTCTCTATCTTTATGGGAATGAAATCCTCGGTCACAACAAGTGTGACCAGAAATGTTCCCATACTAGTAATATGCAAAGATCCAAGAAATGTTGCTAAAACATCACCAGTACCAGTGGCCTCTGCATCCCCAGGTACATGTCTTGACGCATGTTCTGGTATGTGTTCGCTGCCAGAGGGTACGTTAACAGATGCTTGGATGGTATGTGTTGCCGACATTTCAAACGACAATATAGGCACGGATGATGGGGTTAGATAATGTGATGTATGCCTAGGAAGATCAGGATGGACACTTGTACCAACCCTTACTCCTCGAGAAGCACTTGCAGTACCTTGATCATGGCTAGGAGCATCATGAGGAGGAAAATAACCCTATAAAAACAACACATATTTTAGTTCATGACATAAAAGAGTACAAAATATAAAACCATGAATGAACTTATGTTATAATTAAAGACCTCATGACAGCTTACTTGCAAGTTTTGTAATCTCTCTGTCAATACTTTAACCCTCTCTCTTATCTCATCTATTTGAGGAATTTTGAACATCAACTGAGTCATTTCTTCATTGCATATTTTCATGAGCTTCTTTATCGTATCGAAAGGGTTTACTTGAATAAGCCATGTCATCATCGAAAATATTGACTGCACCTCACTATGGATGCTCTCCTCTCTTTAGCGGTGCCTTTCCACGATCGATGCTTTACCCAGCAATAATATTAAAACATTATCGAAATTAACCCAAAAATTTATAAAAAATAATAATAAAACATTGTTCCTTATATCCTGAATTTGTACAAGGAATTACAATAGGAGTGGAAGCCTATTGGGTAGAATTGGAATTTTGAAGATGCATAGGTAGTTGTGCTACGGGCGAGGCAGCTACTCCATACAATCCAATGTCCCCACAGCTGACAAAATTAAATATAAAAAATATTACCAAAATGAAACCAATAGACTTATGAAAAAAAACATAAGAATAAAATTGTATATTGGAGTCATTAATTGGAGGTTGGGTAAAATGGTACATAGTATGTACCACCCCCATAGTAACTGTGTTTGTAACTAAGCGATTCAAATTGTAATCAATTAGCAACTCTTCCCCTACAGTTATTGAATTTATTGCACATATGAATACACAGTTTCCCTCGCGCACCTCAAATATGCAATTGGCTTGCTTATTTGTTGACCCAGGTCATGTACTATTTATAAACCCTGCAATATTCCCTGATGCTTTTGGCCTTCCGTCAATGTACATAGCCACTCCTTTATTTTGATCCTTGTCTTTTAGTTGTATATAATTTGCTAACAGTGCATACCTACGCATATTTTGTGTATATCGAACCAGTTGCATCCAATGTTTGTAACTATAACGGGGTCCAACATACTTCATCAATTTAGTAACTTTTTCGTAACAGACCTTTATGCCATCCATGCAAAATAGGCTCAAACCATGTAATGACGATGGTGCTATGCGATATATCCTCTCGTTGACACAAAAATTAGTGTTTATTGGAGGAAGTTCCTTGGGTACCCATTGTTTCCGTAGATGTTTGTACCTCAAGGGAACCTTGACGTCGCCTATGCTCTTATCATCATAAGAACATGACCCCCTTTAGCAAGAAAAAATTCCATGCATTTACGAAATTTTCTTCTAATCTTTTGACCTCTAGTTGATCTCCCTCTTTTAGACATACTACATATCTCGCTTTCCTCTTCTCTTCCTAAATTTCCCTCGCTCGAGGAAGAAAAATCTGACAAATACCTATTTGGTGGTACCTACACTTGTAAGGATGTTGGATGAAGTTCTTTCATGGTGATGTGATCCCAAGGTGACATTATGATTAATCTATCATTTCATCACTAGAATTTCATAGGTTATAAGGTAATCAAGTCTTGATAGATTGCAAGCTATTATTACTACCGTCCAAATGTGTCCATCACAAATCAAATCTACTTAACATTTTAAATCCCAAACTTTGTAACAAGTGTTAAATGTGACTATGGTCCACCAGTTACACAACCAAGGCCTTAAATGTATTCTCTAATTGTAATCAAAGGACTTTTTCTTTTCATTCAAGTAAATAAACTTGAAGGGAAACACCACCAAGTGGTCTATTGGACACCTACATGACTAAAAATAGAAGCAAATTAACAATTAATTTCCATATGTTTAAGTGGTTAACAGGGAAGGAGTGTGTACTAGGCCTAGTTAAGTTATCATAAGTTTACACTTTGGCAATAATTTTTTTTTAAGTCATATTAAATATTCCTATGTCTAATTGCTAGGAGATTTTTGGTATGTTTTATGGTAGGATGATTGATGAAAGAGCCCAAAGACTAGCCTTTCTCCATGGTATCCAGGTACACATAGCAGCGGTCTTCTCTTATACGGTTGGACATGATTTAAAGAACTTAGCTAGGAATTATTCATTTAACCTAAGGTTTTCTCATAATGCCATAATTGGAAAAGTATGATCAAATTCTTCTATTATGAAGAATTGGTCTATGTGCCTCTAGTAATCACTATAAATGTTTGTAAGGATAAAATGACTAATTGCATCAAGTAGGAGAGAATCAACTTTGAGTTCTTCAAAGATTATATTCCTCTATTCATAATTTTTAAGGGTTGTGTGTGGAGGAGGTTATCACTACCAAGAAGGGAGGAGACCTTTCTTTATATTCTTTTATAATTTTCATTATTCTTATTTATTTTACACCTACATTTACAAATACACATAAATATGCATTTACTATTTTCATTTCTTTCTCATGTATTTTAATAGTTTGATCTGATGGAGCCTCAAATTTAAGTCCTTGGTTTCCTTTTGTTACTAGTTTGTCTTGATTATTCAGAAGGTACCTCGGGCTGGAATTTTGCTTTGCTTCCATCAAACCTTGGTGTTCTATCTTTGGGTTGGGTTTTTTCTGTCGTTACCTTTAGAGGAGGGGTTCTAAAAATAACTTATGTCCCATTGAATCATCTAGGCCATACCCCTTTTTAATAAAAATGCTAAATATTTCACTTGCCCCTTTTATTTATTAAAGTCTGGGTCAGTCCGTGCCTCACACTTTTAAAACAACATTGAGTCATCAACTGTCGTTGCCCTAGGCGGTGTCCCTTTCCCCTTATTTTCTTTTAAGTATTTTTAATGTTTTGCAGGGGTTATTTTGATGACTGTCAATTTCCCTATGGTTGATTTTGATCGTTCCCTGCGATCTCGCGATAACACCACCACTGGCTGTTTGGCGATCACGATATCCCAGGTAGGTGCCACGTGTCCTAGTTTGCCAATGCTGAAAAGAGTGAAAAACAAGTGTTTAATATGTGTATCAGACTTTAGTGCATTATGGAGTGGGTTACTAAACCACATTTGAGATGCACGTGCTCATGATCAACGATGATGTTTTAACCTTATTGAAAAAAGCTTCTCAATGGATAGGTATTGATGTTGCTCCCTATTATGTATGATTGTGGTCACCGATGAAGGGAATCAATAGTTGCCTGCTATTGCGTGATCCTAAACTTAAGGGAGTTTAATGATCATGATATCGTGGGCGGGCGCCACATGTATTCTTTTGGTGTTGCATATTATGGTGGGTCCTTGATAATGATATGGAGATGTTGTCACCTTCTTTAAAGGTGACCGTTCGATAATCTGACAGAAACAAGAGATCGATAGTGAAGATTTAAATTTGCATCAAATACAATTGAAGCCATTGGCACGGCATGCAAGTAAGCTTTAATGGTGAATGAGATGTCTTCTGGCCATTTCTCATAAATTCTAAGTATTTAATTTCAGGCTATCTTCACCACAAGGGCATTCAAGTGTTTTCCAAGCGGTCCAGAGCCAAAGATAGAGTTTTTTCAAAGCAATTAGAACACGGTTTGATTTTCTATAGGGCGCGAAATCTCGTGAGTTACTTTTTTTAATATCACTATTTTTGTTTGAATGTGATTCTTGTGGAGGGTTGTTTTGTGTTGGTTAGCGGTTTTCTGGATTAAGGTTCTAGGGTTAGTGGTTCTTTTGAATTGTGGGAAATTACAAAATTCTAATGTAATTTTGTTTTGGGTAGTCCTAGTTTGTTCACAAATTTGATCTTAGGAGAAGCCTTGGTTGTTTGAAATGGCACCACTAAAGTAGCATTCTGGTCATATTGATTATTTGCGAAGGAATCTATACGACGATTTCCTTGACCAATTCCCTTTGTCAACAAATGACAAGAAGAGGGGTTTGATCTTAATAAATGGGACAGCCTTAGGTGAGGGATTAAGATATAAAACCTATAACATTACGAATGCTAGGGTAGAAATGATGGGCTTGAAAATGTTTAGGAGATGGTATGGGTAGCGAAATATGTCTCATCCTTTTTCAAATGGTTGGAGATATGATATGGGAAAACTTGTGGTGCCAAATGTATTTCTTGATGTTGACCTACTTAGGGCAGTGGTTGCACGATATGATCCTGTCACAAGGATTATCAGGGATAATGATGGCAGGGTTTTATTGAATATAAATGCAAATGAGATTCAGCAGGTTTTTGATTTAAGTGAATACAACTCATTCTTGGTCTAGATAGACCTTGATGAAATGGAGCAGGAATATGCCAAGGTATAACCTCTTTTCAGATTAAAGTTACTTCCTCCTCATCTAGCCAGGGTGGGTAGTTCAATGATTCACATCAGCCCAACTGACCGAGAACCTTTCAGGTTGAGTTGTTTTATTGATCATTTCTTGGCAACCTTTTATTCACTTTGCCAAATTTTAGGTTTCAGCCCTAATACCGAGATGCCCATTGCTTATATGTTTATGGGGGCTCAAAGTCAGCATCCTAACTTTTCTGTAGTGTATGAATACGCTTCTTTCCTTGCTAAAAGGATACATGAGGGTTTGCTGAACTTATATGTGGGGGACACTAGTACTCCTTTCTTTTGGTACTCCTTATTAATGCATATGTTCTTGTACAAGAATGTTGATTTCTTCTCAAAGAAAATGGAGTTGAGGTAGGAGATGAATGGAGAAAAATTACCAGTGTAGGCTTGGAGTGCAGACTTGTCTTACAACAAGGGACATGCTAGTTTTGTGCAGTTTGATAACTACTTTGCTTCCAGGCTCAGAGCTAGACTGATGGTGAATGTGCCAAGGATTCCTGAGGATTTGCATGACTTCCTCTCACCCAAAGTGAGGAAGCCTGATTTGAAGGTGTGTCATAATTGGGGTGACATCATTCTATACCCTGTAAGCACTGTCTTAAGGGTTTATGGTTTCCAGGGAGCTCCTCATATTCTCCCATATAATGTACCATCAAGAATGGGATTTGTAGAGGTCATGTGGCAACTAGGTTGCATTCATGAAGATAATTTAATAGGAAAAAGAAAAGGGACTTTATTCCCTGATTATACTATTGTTTTAGACTTTGTTTTTTCCAAGGGAGGATGGGTTCACTTTGACATATATTTTGATGACTACCATTTGAAGAGTGGATATAGGAGGTAGAATGACCCTGAGGGATTCTTTTCCCTATTTAGGCAAAGAATTAAGGGTGGCAAGTTTGCTCATGTTTTCAATTTTCCAGAGGATTTGATTAGAAATGAATTTGATTTGAGCCAGAAGGAATTAAATAAAGAGAAGTGGATTGCTTATAAAAAAATGTTGGCCATGGGGCATAAACTAGATCCAAAATATGATCCACTAATAGAGTTCACTCCATTTCATAAAAGAATTGATTTCTTGATGAATAATTTCAAAGAAATCATGAGCACCCTGATAACCAAGAAAATAAACTTGGAATTGGACTAGGGAATTTCGGGATTAGAGGTGAGGCTTGAAGAAATAATGCCGACCTATCAACCACCAGTGGACAGGCCTCTATACAAGAGGAAGAGAGATGATATCAGTGATGAAGAAGGAGGAGATAAAAAAGGGAAACAAATAATGAAAACGTCATCACAACCGGGTCATGGGATTAGGAAACCTGGGGGGATAAAGATTGTGGATTTAGATTCACCACCTAAAAATGACCCTACAGAGCTGCCATCAGAGCCAAGCATTAAGAGGAGAAGAGTTGAGGAGTCACAAGAGGCTCTAGTGGATGAAATAATCGTAACTGATTAGGACATGTAGGTTGGTATCCCCTCCCCTCCTAGATCAGCACAATTGGTGTTAACAGATATGGATATAAAGGGGCAGTGTGTACAGGATGCCAGGATGGTGGCTTGCAAGGCGTTCTTGGATGATGATGCCTTCATGAAAACTCCTGTGTTCTTGCAGTTGATCTAGAGGGTGAAACTTGAAGAATATCAGGATAAATGCAAGACCAGGAGGGAATCAAGACCTGATAGGTCTGACCAGGAGAATGATGATGAAGTCAAAGCTGAATTAATTGAGCAATTCAAAAGCATCACTCCTGATGAAGGAAGAAAACTTGTATCTTAAACTGGTGTCTTACTCCTCCCTGAATGGGACATAGCTGATGTTGTAGCATTCAATGCTATTATGCAGTCTAAGCATCCTATGCAAAATAGTGAAGAAGAAGTCAAGGCAACTCTGTAAGACTCTGCTTTTAGTGATGAATATGAAACTTCAGCCATATGGGCACTAACACCTCAAGGTAGAAAACCAAATGTGGCTAATATTAGCCCAAGTCTAAGGGGCAGGATCATTATCAAGAGAGCCTCTGAAACCTCAACAATAGAAGCCACAAGCCTAACACTGAATGTGGCCAAATTGGCCCAGAAGATAGCTGAAAGAGATGAAGCTGAAAAGAAAAGCCTGATGGAAAAGTACAATGCAATAATTGGGGAGTATACTAGAATGCAGCAAAAAAATGTTGAGTTGCAGTCTGAAGTAGATAGATTTAGATACGGGCAAGTGGGAGAATCCTCTAGTGCCTCTGCTATTAGAGCATTACCTACTACTTCAGGGTCATTTCCCCCTATTATCCCAATCATTTCTACTCCTGGATCCCCAATTCAGACACCTACTAATAGCCCTGCACCAGGGCTAGTCGAAGAGGAAGATGAGTATTCTGCAGATCCTACCAAAAAGTAGATGATGAATAAAATCAAATAATTATAGGCTGCCCTAAGGGCGAGTGAGGATGGTGCTATGGCTAAACAAAATGAGGTGGTTGACACCATTTTGAGGCATTTAAATGAGAAGGTTGATTCTAGATTGCTAGCTGTACATTCTTTATATTCTTTATTCTTGGGTGGAATACAAAACATTAACAGAGATTGGGAAGTGGTTCTACCTTTGGTTGAGAAGTGGATCCCTCGGGCCACTAATTTAGATGTTATGTTTAAGGCTTCTAGATTTGATGTAAATAATAGGCCCCGATCATTAAAGCCTACTCAAATATTTGTGAAATCATTGAAGGGATTCCAGGCCCTATCTGATGATTTGAGTAGGAAAATTAGAGAACTAGTAAAGAGTTTTGATGATTGGAATGACACTTTTCTGCCAGATGTAATAGATGCACAAGGAAATATTAAGACACTATAGTAGTGGCAAGATAGGGTAGAAGAGGTTATTAATGCACAAATCAAATTGATTTGTGATGACTCAGACCATGACTTGTTGGTAAGCAACATGGATAAAATAATTAATACTAGCATGTTCTTAGAGTCATTTGAGAGGGAGGCCAACTAGGTTGCAGTGAAATTCACACCTTACAATACCAAGGTGAGGGAGGTGGTGAATTTTAATTGGCCAATGGATGAGGAATATCAGAATTGGGTGGACAAGTACTTAACCGAAGAGGAGTGAAATGGTGTCTATTACTGGCAACTGACAGCTCAGTGGTTATATTATAACTGATTATGGTTTTGTTTCCATGGCAGCTTTGGGCACATGTTTTGAGGTGTAACAAATGCTGTAGCTATTGTGTAATGAGTAGAAATCAATGAAAAAATGCTCCGAGACTTGGTGGTTTTGATCATAGTTTTGAATTGGCACATAGCGGTCTAATTCACCAATGAGATGTGTAATTTCTAGCCCGATGCTTGTTGCTCCTTCATTTTCTATAAGAAGGATTTCAAGGCCGGAAATAAGGGTTGGAAAGTCAGATATTTTGAAGGTCAAGTCTAGGTATAGTTGCAGAGCAGATTGTAAGAACCTTTTTGAATGTTAAGGCAATTTAGGTTTTGGGTTATCCTGTAATGGGTTTTAAAGTTATGGAGATTTGATGTTTCATAAGCAGCACTAGCATTTGAGCTATGATGTTATATCTCGAGCTCACGTCTCTCCTCTGTACAAACATATCATAATTTTGAATAGAATAATCAAGGATTATGACGTTCATCTCATTGCTCTGATGTGTGTGTTTTCCGTTTTGGCTTTAATTCAAATAATTAATCAAAGTGCTTGGATGGATTCATGGATGCGTATGTTTGTAGAGGGATTTAGTAAGAAGTATTAGGCTGGAAAAAGAATTGACACTATTGTAATGCAATATTGCTAGGGATCATGCATGCTAAGTATTTAAATCTGTTGTTGAGTCATGAATGTTTGTGAATTTGACTCCCCAATGGTATATGACACTGATCTAAATTGTATGAATTTGTGAAACTCTGTGTCTGTATGTCTTTGCTTAGGGCTTTCCGCCAAATTGCAAATAAAATGACTATCATAAGTTATGAAATAATGTTGTAATCATCTCATGCTCCAAGTAGTTGATATTACTGGTGAAAGGCCAATTCATTTTAGTGGTATCCTATTCGGTTGAGCTATTTGTGGGATTATCTGTGAATTGTTAATGATTATTTATGAGTTTGGTGCAGAGATCATAAACACATTATAGGGACCACCCTCCTAGGTCTTGCAAAGCCCAAAGTGTAGGAGGTTATTATTAAAATCCTCGTTAGTTGGTCCAGGTCCTTCGAGCTGCCCTTGATTGGAATTGAAAATTCCATAGGTAGATTGGAAGACCAACCTGGTTTATAGAAAAAAACACCAACATGATTGATTTCATATTATATGTGTTGAAGACTTTAGAATTTCAATTACATTAATTTATGGATATGTTGTATCTATAACACTACAAAACCATATGCTCTTTGCATTTACACTTGCATTTAGAAATACACATTTATATACATAGATATAGATTTCTTTAATGATTGATATGTTGCATTTATTATTCTAGGAGAGCATCATAATTGCATTTACATTTACATTTAAAAATACATGTACATACATATATGTGTGTGTGTGTGTGTGTGTGTGTGTATGTATATCATTTATATTTAGTGTTTTAGAAACAACCCATTAGGTTTGCACATGGATAAAATTCATAAAATCAGATCTCCCATACATGTTTTGTTGTAACCTATGCCCTATTCATGCATCCTACAATTACAACAATATCCACGGGGCCTGTTACACAAACTACAGTAATCACAAAAGTGTAAGAGCCACTTTATATCATGTTTGGACTACAAAACCTGAAAAATAGGGTAACTCAAATTATGATTTGTTAGTGATTTTGTATGGACAAAATCATTAGCACCAGCTCATTCTTGGAGTCTTTTGAGAGAGAAATCAGGTGGTAGTTAAGTACAAACCTTATAGTGTCAAGGTGAAGAGGTGATCAATTTTGATTGGCCAAGCCCGATGAAGAGTACAAGGTGGTCCAATTGGTACGGTGACATGTGTACTTTCGGCCCGATGCTTGTTTACTCCTTTTTTTCTATAAGAAGGATTTCAAGGCCAGAAGTATGGAGTTAGCAAGTTAGATATTTTTGGTTGAGTCTAGATGAAGTTGCAGAGCAAATTGTAAAGTCGATGGTTTTAGGGAAAATGCAATTTAGGTTTTGAGTCATTCTGTAGTAGGTTTTGAATTCATGGGGATTTGATGTTTTATGATAGTATTGGCATTTGAATTGATATGATTAATTCAAACTCATGTCTCTCCATTGTACAAGCATATATGAATTTTGAATAAAATGATCAAGGGTTGTTTCGTTCATCTCACTATTGTAGTGTGTATGATTCTTATTTTAGGTTTAATTCAAGGAATTAATTAAAATGCTTGAATGGGATTGTAGGTGGATATGTTATGTATAAGCTATTTTATTTTTTCTTTCTTATCTTATACCATTTTATGAGAATGGGGGTGCTAATGTATGAGAAGATCTTTGGAAACTAGGCATGAAAATTGAAGGTTAAAGAGAATGGGGGTGCAGAACTTATAGTACTCATTTCCCCTTGGTCACCAATTTTCTGTGAGTGCCCTCAACCTTGTCCTCGGTGCTGGTATTGACCTTGTTTTCACTCCTCCAAACTCTTCCTCAGTGCTGATATTGAACTTGTTTTCACTCCTCCAAACTCTTTGTCAGCGCTAGTATTGACCTTGTTTTAACTCCAAACTCTTCCTCAGTGCTGGTATTGACCTTGTTTTCACTCCTTCAAACTCTTCCTTGGCGTTGGCATTGACCTTGTTTTCACTACTCCAAACTCTTCCTTGATGCTGGCATTGACCTTTCACTTCTCCAATTTGACGAGTTACAACCTGGTTTCATTAGCTTTTACAGTATGTTAATTAAGTTCAAAATTTTGGTGCCATTTAGCTAGGTTCTAATATTCTACAATATAGTTAAGTATATATTAGCTATATTTTACATAATAAATAATATAATTATTCAACTTATCATAATTAGATATTATATTCTTTAACAAAATTATTAAATATGTATAAAATTATTATAATTAATAATTAATAATAAGTATATTTTTATATAATACAAAATATAATTAATATAATATATATTTAATATAATAGTAATATATATTAGTATGAGAGAGAGAAACTAAATTTTGATTGGTTGTTTCATGTCAACAATCCAAGGATGGCATGTGTCCTTGGGGAGTTATGCTCAAGGTAGCATGTCATTTGATTAAAGATATGATAATTCTCCTTT
>VDFB02150631.1:0-49729 GCA_007258455.2 Sequoia sempervirens
TCACCTCGCGGAAACAGCGCCTGATTGACCACCAGACATGAGGAATTGTAGGGCTCAGATGGGACGATGTCCCGGTAGTTGGCATTATCAACGGCATTTTGTACCTCCACCTGGAAGATTTCAGTTGTCGTCTGGAACTCGGGACAATCCAGCTCAGAATGCCTGCTGGTTTTGTGAAGTCGGCACCATCCGGACAAAGCTGCTTCGGCTAGATACACCCCGCTGGATGTTTTATCGTTGCTTGCCGGTTGATCGAATGGCGTGGGGACACCACCGTTGTTGGGCCTGGTGTTCCATGTGCGATTTTGCTTCTGAGAGGGCCTCCTTTCTGCATTTTGATTGGAGTTCTGCCCCCTCTCATAATTCTGCCCGGAGGAGGTGCCCGTTTCACGACTGTCCCTATTGAGGTTGGCCTAAAAATTACGTTGGGAGGCCTACAGCTGATTATTCCGGTTCTTCAGATGTGTCATCTCCGTGGACATCTTCTTGATCATCTCGGTCAGCTCCTCTAGCTTATCTTTCTCGGCCACACCTCCAGGCGATGGGGCCGGATTTTGGAGAAAAGCGGGCGGGGCTGCCGGCTGATTTTGGTAGGCTGGAGGAAACTCTGGTCCCGACAGGTACAATGGCGCTTGGGGCTGTTGGGAATAAGCCTGCTGTTGCAGAGCCATCTGAGAATATTGGTATTGCTGCTGGGGTTGCAAATAGGAAGAAGCGGGAGGCGCATAATTCAATGGCTGCCCCGGATGCGGCACCATAGGCAATTGAGGCACCTGGTTCATGAGAGGAGTTTGATGAGCAAACGCCTGATTAAGTCCCTGAATTTGCATTGGGCGGGCGACGAGCCCCAAAGAGGGCAGTGGGCCGGAGATATTTTGTCCCAAGTCTGCACTTGTAACGACGGTTTCTGCATAGGTTGCCAGTAGGGTAGTAGGCGGTGGGCGCATCCTTTTTACCAATGCCGACGTAAGGTTGTCCAGGGCCACGTAGTAGACTAGTAGAGCGGCAGCATCATTATGGACGTACGGATCCTGAAGCCTCATGTGAGCCCGATGGAAGCGATCATTGAAGGAGCCAATAGGTTCGTTGACCTCCCTTCTGATGGACATGAACTGCTGGTAAAGGTCTGCGGGGTTGACAGGGATCTTGTACTTCTGCAGGAAGGCATTCTTCATCAGGTTCCACGAGGTGATGGATCCCCTCGATAGATTGATGTACTAGTAGAAGGCCTCTTCTCCCAATGAATGCAGAAAAAGGCGACACACCACATCCTCGTGATCCACCTGCACTTCGGTAATCACCGTTTCGAATATCTTGATATGCTCTTTGGCTGTTCTTTGCATGTCACGTGGGTGGAATTTTGAAGAAAAGCCCTCCAGATTCTTGGGCATGTCATTGTAAACAACAAAGTGTATCGGCGAAGGGTTATGCGCAAGCCAAGCCATGGGGGGAGGCGGAGGTGGCACTTGCTATTGGAGAACAGGGATTTGGGGCTGTATTGGCAATACAACCACAATATAGGGCTGTCCTTACGTTATGGCTACCTGGATTGTGCTTTGGGCTAAAAGGGTTGGGAGAGAAGCGAACCCCTGGCTGTCGGAGGGAAGATGTGCAAATGCTGTTTGAGATGGTTGGGTGGAAGATGGAGGCCGGCCAAATGAAGGTGGGGGTGAAATGGAGGCGGATGGAGTGGAGGAAGAGGAAGAGGCAGAGCTGCTTCCTTGTGCTCGTTTTTCCCTCGTGGGAGGCTGCAATTCTTCAAATCCTCCCTTGTTTGGTGTTGATCGTAGAATCCTTTGAAACCTTTCCAGGGAGAATGATCTGATCCGATCCAGCTTCGCTTTATCCCATGGTTTATTATTTCGATCGTGGCCCTCCTTCTAGCGCCAGTTCTGTTGATGGTATTTTTATGCACTTCTCAACACAGGCAGTGCTTAGGTGCACTACCTCTCTTGAAAGACAATCTCCCACAATCGAGTTGCAGAACATTATCCCAAGGTCTCTCGGGTGTTAGGTCATGACAGTTCTTAGATACCTCAGTAGTTTGATATGATTTGCTGGAATCACAAGGTAGCCTTACAGAAATACAAAGTGTGGATGCGAAGCATGAAGTTAGATCTTCGAAAAGGAGTTCTTAACATGAAAGCAGTTATGTGTTGGCTGTAGGTTCAAACAGCAGTCTCAAACTCCATCTGATTGTTAGATTTGGCTCTATAATGTGCAATGAACCTTGGTATTATTCAATTTCTAAAAGAAGGAAAAAGAGCGAAGGGGAAGAAAAGTTCCTAAGTCTGAAGCTTGCTATGAATAGTGACAATGGAGTTCCTGCAATGGACAATTCCTTCAAACAATATCCCACTTAACTAGGGATTTCACAGTATCATGAAAATTGTGCTATCTTCTAAGGGCTGCAGATTTTTATCTTTCATCCACCACATACATGCATGAACTAAATATAAGTGTTTGGGGCAGCTTCAAATCAAACCCAGGCTAACTTTGCAAAGCTATCTACCTTCAGCAAATAGCAAAAAGTATGGAATAAGGGATCATCAACAAAGCAGGAATTTTCATAAACACCACACATCATTCCTAAGATTCAACTAAATAACATGAGCAGCTAACTAAACAGCAAATAGATCTAAACTAAACATGTGAAATTGGAGAAATGAATCAAATGACATGAGAGAAATCAAGGAAATACACCAAGTCAATGTGATTTCTTATAAATTTCTGCAGCATGCCTTTACAACAACTCAACTCTCACTTTTGCAAATGAGGGGAGTGCTCTATTTATAGTTTTCCAAAAGTTAAATGAATGACCAGGATTCATTACAATTGTGTGGCCAAGATTCATTACAAAATAGGGTTTTACCTACCCCCAAATAGATTTACAATTTAAAAACATCCCTTGTCTCTTCCCTATTTCGTCATCTAGTGGATGACACTATTGCTCTTTCGTCCTATAGCTAATTGTTGTTTTCTTGGATGTAGCTACTCTTCAGGGAGGTCTTCCTCTTTGGCCGGGCTGCCTTCTTGCTCCTCGGAAGCTGCGTGCTCTATATACTTGAGGATGACCGCCTGGAGCTTATCTACCCCAAGGATCTCGCATCTTAATGCCTGGTAACTCCACTCTTTGGCATTCTCTTCCAGCCGCTTCCAATCTTCATCATACTTCGAGCCTTGGTCTCTAAACAGCTCTGATCGCTCGAAGGCACGGGCAGCAAAACTTAGGAATTCTGTGGTGACTTCTCCGGCTGTTCCGTCCTTCATCTTCTCCTGGAAGTATGACTTCACCTTTTCGGCATCTATTTGCACTGTGGGCATATCATAGCCCGCCATCAGCTTATGGTACCCAGTGCATTCTGCCCGAATTTCCTTGATCCATGCAATATGCGGATCCACTCTGCTCAGGATTTGCTCCAGCCTGTCCCTTCGGTTGTCGAGGTCTCTACGCCACACATCCACCAGCCAATGATCTTCTTTCTTCAGCTCTAGCTTCTCTTCCCATGTATCCTCAGGCAGCTGAAGGATGGCCTCAATTCTCGGGAAGGTAGAGTCGTAAATTGCAGGGAAGTTGGTGCAGAGCCTCTGCGTGCTTTCCAGGGATTGGGTTAGGTCCAAGAACTTATTGGCTATCTGTACAGCCATGCCGATTCCCATGTTTTCGATGCTCACGACCTGCTGGAACCAATCCTCAGTGGTCCTCTCCAAGTTCTTCCTCCTTTCCAGTTTATCTATCTGTTCCTTAGAGAGCAGTTGCGGTGTGGCTGTAGAGGTAGTGGGCAGGTCATCTACTAAGGACCACTGTTGAATATAATCGGTCAGGGCAGCAACCTGCGCCTTGAGCTCGTCCTTGGTGACCTTGTCCTGTTTGATTAGATGCACCACCGTGGCCATTGACTCCTCCAGATGTTCGCCCTTCTGTTCCCTGGTTGCTATCCCTAGGTCAATTGTAGAGATATTGTAGCTAACTCTGGCCTGGCCAACAGTTAGCGTTGCTACCTATGCTGCCCGGGAGCCAGAAGCATCCATGGTTATCTTGGAACGGACCTTAGGCTTCTTCTCCTTCTTTGTTGTGGTCAGGGATCGAGCCAAGATGGCCTCCAATCTCGACCTCGGGTCTGTCGGGACTGGGGTAGTCTTCTCGAGCTGTTTCTCCAACCAGTCGGGCATGGCGGACTTGTCTTTAGATGCATCATGGCTGCCCTCGCCCTTTTCAGTTATAGGTAAGACTACTGCCTCCTGTTCCTTTTGGGGCTCTTCCTTTTCCGTGGTAGCTTCCTCCCTCTTGGTAGTGTCCTCCTCTTCGTCAGAGTCACGATAGAACACAAGGCATTTGACGGGCAGCCTGGTGGACAGTTGCTGGGTGGGGCTGTCTCCCTTTGATGCTTCCTCTTCTTTCTCCTCTTCCACAGCCTCGGCCTCGGGGCTCTTGACAGCATGGGTCTCAGCCTTGGTGATATCCTTCATCCGCTGCTTTTCTAGTGGCTGTCCCTCTTCAGTAGATGGCGACCTTTCTGCCTCCTCCCCAATGTTTTTCAGTTGCTGAGCCGACTCCTCCTCAAGATCCTCATCAAATATTTGGATGACCTCCTTGGCACCCGAGCCATCCTCTTCCTCCCCGCTCTCGGAAGAGCCTGTCTCTTCCTCCTCATAGGCCACCTTGTCGATGGTTCGATGTTTGTACTTGGGGTGCTCGTGATATTCATTGACCTCTTCCTCAATAGGCCTCGAGGCCTCCCGTTCCCGCTCCTCCAACTCCTCTGATATTTGCATTGTGGCCTCCATGGCTAGTGGCCCTGTTGGCAGTTGTGAAGGCTGAGCCGTCGCGAGGACTTGGGCAAGGGCCGCTTGGAGAGCTGGATTCATCAGTATTTGTGAGAGCTCAGAGGGAAAGTTCTGCATATGTCTGGTGAGGGCCTCAGGCATGGCGACGAAGGGAATGGGCGATGTAATTGTAGCCAGAGGGAGGGATGTAATAGGTGACATGGCAGCAGAAGAGGAAGGGGAAGTGGTCATGCCGGAAGAGGAGTCAACGACGATCACTGACCCGACCGTGGGCGAAGGGGCGAGATGGACAGAGATGTCCACTGCCAGCGGAGATGAGGCGACCATAGCCCGAGAAGTGGGTGGTGCGCTAGGAGGGGCAGGGAGAAGCAAGGTAGGCTGCAATTCAGTTGTTGTTACCATCTGCCTGAGCCTCTTAGGAGATGAGCCTCCCGTGTCTTTCTTTGTTGGCTCCATGGGATCGACAGATTGTGCTATCTCTGTTCCCTTTCTCTTTTGAGACCTAGTGACTGGGGGAGACTTGCATGTCTCACCAGCTGATGTGGTGGTGGCAACGTCCTCTGTGGCACTGGGCTCGCTCTTGAGCGTCTCATACGTTAGGACCACTCCTCGTTGTTTCAGCTGCGCCACCTGCCCATCTACCCACTCCTTAGTGCGCATTATGATTGGCTGGGTGATGGTGTCTAGGTCATCGACCTCTTGCTCATCCCAGTCTATGGAGGGGATTGCCAGGTTGGCAATTGCCAAGTACCTTGGGTGCATTATTGTGGACTCGTCCTCCTCAAGCTGGTCCGACACCTGGAACAGTTGCACTCTTCTTAGGAACTAGACGATCATACGCATGTAGTGCCTCATGCGTACCTCCTTGTCATCTTTACAATCGGCCCAGAAGTCTTCGACATGGTATCTGTGGGCGTATGCTGGCCCCAGTGCCTTCCCGACATAGCCATGTGGGTCCATTCGCGGGTGAGCCGTTTACCAGTCAAAGTTATATTCTTTAAGCTCTTTTTCAGAATTGCCGACGCATTGAGATGTTTGCAGTCGGTACAGGCCCTGGCCAAGGGTCATGGGATATGGGATCCCTGTCACGTGCTTGTTGCTAAAAACTGTCTGAATGTGTTGGAGCTGCCGGGAAAGCTCCAGGGGAATGATCCTATCATTCGGGTACCTCGGCAGCTTGTTCGGCCGCTCCGTGAATCCCTGGGCACGAATGTAGGTGAATTTGGGGAACTGGATGTATAGGAAGGCATACTCGCTTAGGAGCGCCCTGGCGCTGTGGGAGACCCTCCTTTCGAAGTCTCCGCTGATCAATTTGATGATGTGGCCTACGAAGGCATCATTGACCCGGCAATACTCTTTGAAGTTGCGGTACTGGAGTTGAGGGTACTTGTCAAAGGGCTTGAGCCCTCGCCTGTGTTCCTAATCCGGTGCTACAAATAGCCCACTGTATTGTCTGTGACTGGCCAGGGAATATACCAGGTAAGAGGTCATGTAAAACTTGGAGCTCTTCTTGATGTTTACAAACTACTCGTGGAAGCAGTTGCTGATAATGCCTCCCCAGTCGAATGAGATCTTAGTGTTCACGTCCTCATTCTCTCTCAGGATCTACTCAATGTAATAGGCCATCCATTCTTGGAAGTAGGCGGCCGCTGGCAGGCCCATGACCCTGCTTAACATGGTCACCAAGTCATGATACTCTTCACATAAGTCGCTGCGGAACAGCTCTTGGGGAACCTTTGCAGCACTGCCCTGTCTCTCCTTAAGCCAGTAAATGTTAATTAATTTCTTGCAGCCCAATGGATTGGCATCCCACGCCGCCTGACATTGTTCCAAAGTGGGGACTTCCATGTGTGGGAATGTGGGAATGTGGAATGTTTCTGTGATTCCTTCTGGCGACATGTCGGCGAGGATGTTCCACGATTGTCTTGGTGTCCGTCTGATAGGCTTCTCGGCAAGCCATTACTAATTCAGGTGCTATCAGAGACGGAGGGAAGCCGGCAGCTTTGGCGATTCTACTTTGATGTATTAACCTGGCATTCTTTGTCCTAGGGTCGACCTTGACCCTCTGGGTGAACTCATCTATGTTCACTTGGCTGATGTTTGTATCTGAGATCTCTCTCCAGTCTGTCGAGACCTTCGACCGGAGCGGCTCACCCTGAAATTGGAACTTCATCTGATCCTTATCTTCCTTTCCACGAGCGGCCCTTCTGGATTTCTTGCCCTTATCCTTTTCGGCGGAGGCCCCTGAAGTTCCTGCAGCCAATTCCATATATATCCTGCAAGCAAAGGGCGAAGTCAGCACAACAAAACATCAACAGCGTTAATGTTAGTCCACATTATGAGCATATCATCTAGATAATTATTCAAATACATCATAAATTCTATCCTTAGATGATATTGATTTCATTTTAAAACATTTGGACAATCCGGGCCCGGAGGGCCGGACTTCCCTGACGGGAATGCTGCCAGGGAGGGAAAACACGACCAAAAGTTCCCGGAGACCCCCGCTGGCCAAATTTTGGTATTTTAAGAGGCCCATAATGGAGAACGGCATGATTTAGGATGTGGGTCGAAGTTAGGTTCTGAATTTGGGTCGGTTTGGATTAGTTTAAGGAACCTCGGAGGTTCCAGGCCGGAAGGCAGTCAAGGGGCGGCCATTGGAGACGGGGAACATTGGGCGGAAATCCGGCCAAGGAAGTTCAGTGGAGGAAGTCAGAGGGCCGGGGCCCGCAAGGTGAAAGAACGGCCAGCAATGAGCTATTACATTTGGACCAGGCAGCATTCGGACCCCCGGGCCCCGAAGGCTGGGAGGGCGCCTTGCGAAGGCCGCCGAATAATCTTCGACCATTTGAAGCAATAAGGAAGACAGACAAAGCGAAGCGAGAAGGTCGCCCATGAAGATTTACTTGGTCATAGCGTAGCCAAGGGAAGACGGAAGTCAAACCTGGGAAGAGATCACAATGACAGCCCGCCCGCAAGATTAAACGGTGAACAATAAGCGAAGTGGGGTGTCACAGGCCGCGAACCGCATAGATTGCGATAATCGAAACGGTGGCAGCGAAACGAGGAATCAGGACGAACCGAACAGAGAGCAGCAGCCATCCGCAAAGGTTAGCAGGCAGCGAGCAATGGCGAAAGAAAGGATCCGGGGCGAAGGTCGGTGTAAATGGGGTTCGCCGTAAACGGCGAAGCGGAAGCAGTTCGGATGAAACTCCGGAAAGGCGGAACTGGAGATCCGGGAACCGCAATGGCAATCAATCTTAAGCAGCCCGAAGGAAGCCAGGACGGAAGCGGGTGAAGAACTGCGGCACCGCCCAGCAAGAGGCCCAGCGGTGTCGTGAAGCGGTAAGAACCGTCCGAGAACTACGAAACCTGAAAGCGGACGAACGGTTCGGAATTCAATCAGTTAAAGCGAATCGAGTCCGACCGCCCCTTGGCGAGATGGCAGATTGGAGTACAGCGAAAAAAACGTCGAGGGCCGGAAACCGACAACGGGCAACAGCAGAGAAGAGAAGAACCGCCGCCCGGCCTGCCACCAGGGAATGGGGCCGTGAAAAGAAATTAGACCCGAGGGCTGAAATTCATACTAACGAAGCGGCAGCATAATGGAGGCTGAGCTTTCCGAATCAGCGGGGAGGAGCCATTACGCGATGGGTTTAGAGATTCTAAAACATGGGTTTGGGGAAGTGATGGGGTGTTCTTCAATTTTATCGCGATTTAATTTCATTGTTCAATTCTTGGAATCCCCTAAGAATGATCAAAAGCGATGGAAAGAACAGCGAGGGTGGCCACCACCGGATGCATGGCGAGGTGTAGGAAACCGCAGGGATGTAGCGGGCGATGCAGACGCGGATGATCGTGACGATGCCGATTGCAGTGGGCTCTAGATGTTGGCTTTATCAACTCGCTCAAATTCACAAAGTGAAAATGAAATTGGCGGATCATGCATTATATACCCTATCTGCCATTAATGCGATCATTTATTATAGGTACGGACGTGCCAAAAGTTGGTGGAATTCAAATTAGGTCGGCAGCGGCGGATGAGACCCCGGGGACGGGAGGGGCCCGAGGGGCGCGAACTGACTGGCCGCCCTTGAGACCCTAGCATAGCGTTTCACGGCTTCTGAAGCGAAAGGAAGTGGGCGGGGGCAGTGGCGGGGGAGAGCAGCGGATTCTCCATGAAAGGTTTTGCTGTAAGCAGGTGGCCGGTGGTGGGGAGCCTGGGTCCCGAGGCGGCCGCGGAGGCTTGCGCTGGGGCCAGCGTCCGGGGACTGTGTGGAGGTGGACTTCGGGCACAAGGAGCACTGGAGGAAGCGAGGGCAGGAAATCGAGAGACCTCAGGGCAGGAGGATGAGCAGAAGCCCAGACTCCGGAGAGCGGAAAAAGATCCAGGGAAACGCCCATAAAAAGAGCTGGCTCATCTAAAGAAGCAGATAGAGGAGACCGAGCGAACTTAGAGGGCGAGAACCGTTCGACAAATAAAGCCAAAAAAGGAACCACGAAACGCGCCGGAGAATAACAAAACAAAAGCAATCGTTTTAGGATGCATAGAGAACTTGCTGCTCCATCACGGAACATCAAAGAGGAGCACACCTAAAATAAAGGCTGGCCGGGCAAGCAGAAAGCGAAAGAGGTCCGTTCGAGAGCAAGGCGTGTGTGTGCTGAGGGCACAACATATACTATTAAAAATAATCTTTTCATTAATTTGGAAAAGTAGAAACCTCAAAAAATAAAAAATAAAAGTAATTAGTATATTTTATGTATAACAAGAAATAATTTGAAGTAATGCATGAAACAATCTAGTTAAAATTTCATATAAAAATATGTGTAAAAATGTTTTCATTGTTTTGTGCCATGTCATAGATATAATAATAACAATCTCTAAATATTATGTTGTACAATTTGTGAAGGTGCATGCAATAAAAATAAATTATGGCTTTCAGAACTCGTAGGTATATCTAATAAGATCCCAAAGACATGTAAAATCATAAGTGACAGTTATGCTTCAAAATCTAAAGGAATTTTGGTAAACAAACTTTAGTGTCAATATACAAAATATATAAATTTTCTTCCAGAACTCATAGGTATATCTAATAATAAACACCACATCCAAAACACACGTGAAAAATAAGAAGTGATTGGTATACTTCATTCAAAACACACTTGAAAAACATTAAGTCATAGTCATAATTCAAAAAGTAAATGAATTGCAAATAAACTTTAATTCCAATATAAAAAATAGATAAAATTATAAACTTCAATAAAAAACATTTATTTCTTTTTAAATATTAAATTTAAGAAAAAAATATTTTGACTATTCTACACTGTTTTTGCTTTTTTATAATATATAATAAAATTTGATTTTGACATATATTTAAATCATTATTAATATATTAAATTTATTTGATCCATGTATAAAATTTATTTATGTAAAAAAAGACAAAAATAAACTTCACATCTAAAAACAAGTGAAAATTTATTTTTTATTTTTCAATATTAGTTTTTTTAAAAATTTGATTGCTCTTTACTATTTCTAATCCTATATTTATATAATATAAAAATAGGCAAAAATAAACTTCAGACCTAAAAACATGTGAAAAAATATTTTTTATCTTTCAATATTATTGTTTTAAAACATTTTGATTGCTCTTTACTATTTCTAATCCTATATGTTTATAATATAAAATAGATAAAAATAAACTTCACATCTAAAAACACGTAAAAAAATATATTTATTTTTCAATATTAATTTTTAAAATATTTTGATTGCTCTTTACTATTTCTAATCCTATATTTTTTATAATATAAAATAGACAAAAATAAACTTTACATCTAAAAAACGTGAAAAATTATATTTATTTTTTAATATTAATTTTTAAAACATTTTGATTGCTCTTTACTATTTTAATCCTATATTTTTATAATATATAAAATTTTGCTTTCTAAATATTATTAAATAAAAGTTAATATGGTACATCTATTTAGTTATAGATAATCAATAAGTGAAATTTATTTAATGTAATTACATTAAAAAATGAATATGTTCAGTTATTTATTTATACTTTCCGATTTAAATTAATTATTTTAGTGCAAGAATTGGATGTGATAAACGGTGCCTCTAACGAAGCAATTCCAAGGCAACGAAAAGCCGCCTCGTGCAGACGGCCGGCTCCTGTAAAATTCTGTTCGTCCGCTATGCCTCGTTTCTACCTCTATCCGTGCCACCATTATCGGTGCCACAAACCTTAAATGCGGCAAGTGGATACGTGGAAGCACCACGAATATCACTGCACATCAACATTCTTATATATACATCACAGATTACTCGAGCTCTTAAACAATCCATCTACACCAGTTGTGTAAACAAGTGAGCGAGTTGGCCAGAAAAATGGAGGAGAAGCAGCAGGCTAAGATCTTGCGTTCCGGCGTGAGGGTCCGGGAGATTAATTCAGAAGCTCTGCGTACAATGTGGGACCAAAATTTAACCAGTAACCAAAGATCAGTTCTCGAGGAAGCGGGTATTCTTCCATTCCTGAAGGCGGTCACCTACAGATCTACTACATAGAGAGGCCGTTTGAGACAGTAATTTAAGACAAAATGTTAATTTTGTCTTAAATATATATTTTATCTTTAAATTATATTTTTAATATTTTAAAGACAATAAAAAAAATACTTTTTAAAATAATTTTTTCATTTCCATCTCCTCATTCATTTTCCCTCCGTCACTCGGATGAACCCACAATTTTTTCCCCCCTCGAAACCAGAGTTATCTATCATTTTGACAAGACAATGTCATTTTCAGGCCATATTCATGAACAGGGCATGAATACTGGAGAAAGCGAGGCAAAGGTTGCTAAACCAAAAATAGGTGCATGAATTAGAATCTGAACGCCTTTGGCCTTTTTCCTTGAGTATTTATTTATTTATTTCGATTTGGGAAGCTCTTCACATCTCTGGGTTTCGATGCCGGTTAGGGGGAGGGGATTTGGCTGCGTGTGTGCATAATGTACCTACTTGAGATACTCCATTGTCAAGGCCAAGCATGTAGAGGTATGCACGTCATTTGGTTGTTTATCTTTTTGGGGTTTCGTTTCTGCTTTGATTTTGTAGTATTTTGGTAAGTTGTTGTAGGAGACCATACGGGTTGTCTATCCTTGCAGATTTTCTCTTCTGCTTCGATTTTGTAGTGTTTGGTGGGGTTTTTAAGTGTTAGAGGAGTCTGTAAGGGGTTTTGGCAGATCTGGGGTTTTTGGCATTTCCCGTTTAGAAATTTGAAGAGAAAAATCTGTTGGCCAATCAAAAGCAAGCAGGCAGATTTTTTATGGTTTTCTAATGTTTTGTGGACTATAAATGTGTCTCTATTATTGGCTGGGAGTGTGGGGTATAGAGGCAAGTGTCTGTTGCATGCTTTAGAGCGAGGAAAGAAGAGCATATAGATTAAGATAACACTCTTGTTATCAAAACATGAATGTTTTCACTATACAGTCACCCATAATTGGACGGAGCAAGAGACCTTTCAAATTAACAGATTTTCAGTGGAAATTTTTTGAAGGGGCATTAATTCTGACCTAATGAAGAAGGCGTATAAATACATTTTAGATTTTTTTAACCTTTGAGTCCTACTGTAATTGTGAGCAGAGAGGTCATTAGAAGGTAGGCAAAGAGATTATGATGTGTGCTTAGGGTTATCCTAAGCAGTAGTAGAATCCTCATTCGACAAATTTTGGCAGCCTCCAAATGCAGGAAAAATAAGCATGTCCTGCTGGCTTCTGTCACAGTTAGTAGAGGTCAATAACATCGTGAGATTGAGAGTGCTATCCAAGTCAAAATTTCACTTCTTTGGTAATGTTTTTGATATAATGTTTTCATTGTTTCCTTGATGTTGGGTAATAACTCAAGGGAAATCTTGTTAAGTATGGTAGTTGCATATTTTACTGATTGATTCGGAGGAAAGGGATGTGAAGAGAATCTTTTAGGCAATTTTTGTGCATAAGTTTTTCGTTCAATTTCTCCTAAACAAACTCTTTAACGATTTTCAGTTAAAGAAATGTTGATACTAGGTTGAGATCTTCCTAGCACACCATCCAAATAGGTAATGTGTCATGTCTCCCCTAATCTAATGCCATGTTTAGGTCTGTATTGTGTAGGATCCTATTGGAGGTTTTTACTTATGACGACATTGCATGAACTAGGATTACTACTAAAGTGTTGTGTTTTTCTTTGTGAAGCTATATGATTTGTCAAAGATAGCTAGAGATTTAGAGAGTCGAATCTTATCTCTCCCTTGCTATAATGCCATATTCCAACAACATAATGTGAACTTGTTTTTTCCTGATTGGTCAATGAGGATTTACACTGTACAGGCTTTTTGGTCCACTGGACACAACATGGCCTTGTAATTTGGGCATGCATAGCATGCACTTCATTGCTGCATTAAAGCAACAGGATCTTGTCTAGTGGTTACCGAGGTTATTTAAATTTTACCCCCATTTTCATTCTAAAACTCTATTATTAATGCTATTAATTTCTTTTAACAACTTTATTTGGTGATATGTGTTGTTTTGTTCATGAGTATGGTCCATATCAGTTTAAGCCTATAACATTGATATTGAATAAAAGTTGCACACAATCAATTATTAATAGCCTCTATACATCACGTTGGATCATGTGTTTGGTAGGCGTTTACCATGGAAAATCTAATATGCTTGTCTTCAGCATTAAAATAAAACTAATATTATTGACAGTAGTATTATCTACCCCTTTATGGTAACATCATTGACAATGGCCATAAAAGAAATTTAGTTTTATTTTAATGTTGAAGACAAGCATATTAGATTTGCTATGGTAAATGCCTACCAAACACATGATCCAACGTGTTGTATAGAGGCTATTAATAATTGATTGCGTACAACTTTTATTCAATATCAATGTTATAGGCTTAAACTGATACTGAATTCAGTTATGCCCATTGGACAAGGATTACTAGGGTTCTGTATTGTATTTTTATAAGTTACCAGTTCGGGTTCGGGGACGGGTGTAGGTACGAGAACCCGGTACGTGGGTACGTGAATTTTTTTTTTAAGGGTTTGGGTACGTATGGGTACGTGTGTGTGTGTGCATATATATATACAAAAAAAAAGAGAAATATACAACATTGTAAAACTAAAAGCCTAAATCATTTCATAGTATGATACTTGATCATTGAACAATGCCAAATGCCAAAGATAAATATTAAATGCCAATTGATAGTTGAAAAAATATTCAAATAAGCCATAGCAATGATATCATATACGTCTATGTTCACTATTCCAATGGAAATCATCACAATTATTGAATTACAAAATGTAGTTCATGAAACATGATTCAATTGATTTTCCTTATGTGAAAAATTAGAGAATGTGAAGTCTCTACCAAGATGAATGATGTTTTTGCGATTGTTTTACCAGTTTGTTGGATATTCTATTTCTATCAAACTTAAATCATGGCATGAAGCAAATGATAAGAATATGCTTTCATAAACAGTGAATGTATAAATCTGATTATCCCAAATCTGATCATTACATTTATACTGATCTAAGTAGACTAAGCACAACTAGAATTGTAATTTCAGGTCCTTGAACACTGTTTGGCATTACTGTTTACCCTGTTATATGGTGTTGAGACTCAGGAAGGAAGAACAATAAACTACATTCAGATTTTAGACTGGTAATACTAAGAAACATCAGTATTATGATCATCAATGATGTATGATTTACAAAATAAATCTATTATATTAGACTGTTCTATACCTGTGCATTCCTAGAGGAAGTATATCAGACTTCTCATTCATGTTTCTCATAGAGGTGCACACATTTAAGTCATCAATCATCAAAGGTTCGCCCAGGTTTGTGTTGGGTGTGTTGGGTGCGCATAGGGTGTGTGCCTAGCATTGTGGGTTCGCCAGGGTGCGCACACTCGCGAACCGGGTGCGTACCAGAACCGGGTTCTGGGCCTGTGGGTACGAACCCTTCAACATACTTTAGCAACCCATATGATTTATCAAAGGTCAGTTAGATCAGTGTTAAATAGGGCCTCAATATGGTTTGAGAGTGCCATGTGAAACTTAACAAGATTTATCTTTGGTTAATCCAGGAATGAGATGCAATCCATTTTAATTTTGATTTCAAATATTCTTTGTTTGTTTAGAACATTTCTTTTGTCTTATCCCATTACACAATATTTTTAGTTGTGTCGTAGCATCTTTTTGCAAATTTGGTAGTCTTATCTCTTGCCTATTTGGAAATAAATTCTGCTTCAATTTTCTGTTTTAAGTAAATATAGTGTTGCTTGAATGGAATTAGTTTATATGCAGAGAATTGAAGTCAACTATTTACTTAAATTGGTTTTAATTGAATTTTTCTTGTATAGACATGGCCTCACACAATCAACTCTGCCAGTTGGCAAATTCAGAGCACCAGTCTCTGTTCATCCAAAAGATGCAACTTTGTTTTGAGGATGATTTCCTCAATAACCAATATGCCATGTAGAAAAGTGGAAAAATAGGCATATGACAGAAGAAACCAGCCACAACCTCTGTGATGGAGAGAGCCTTGTAAGCCACATCTAAGCTATGGTTGCCAAACAACAATGTGGAAAAGAGACATCCTTACTAAGAGGAGATAGTCTTTACACAAACAACCATTCAACAATCTTATTTCTGACTAATAAAGTGACTCAAAATTTCCTTATTGAAATGGTCATACACATTTGACTTACCCTTCAACAATCTTTTCCTCTCAGTAATAAAGCGACTCAAAATTTCCTCATTGAAATTGTTATACACCTTTCACTTACCCTTCAACAATCTTATTCTCTAACTAACTAATTTCTTGGGTCTCTTCATCTTACCCCCATGTTTTCCTTATCAAACATTATAAAGTTTCGCTGCTCTTATTTTTGTCCTAAGCATATAAGAAGAAATGGAAATGCCCATGATGAATATGTACTTCATTTCCCATGAATTACCCACTTTAGTTATAAAAGAGCTTCCTGCAAGGCCTTTTCTCCTGAATTGGAATGATGTTTTACAACAAAAGCCTAAATCTATATTGCTCATCTCCAGTCATTGGGAGACTTCGGTTCCCATTGTCAATACTGTCACCACAAATAGTGCAATTTATGATTTCGATTGCGATGGCTTGCCAAAAGAAATATACAAGGTACATCCTTTTGTTTCCATTGATTGCAAGCATAGTATTAGCTACTTTGGTGCACGCATGATTTTGGCTTTTAAAAGTTTTGAAATTTGAATGAATTGAATTACATTAAGTCTTTGTTGCTTTTCAGTTATTTCATTATTTTTTAATTGAGCTATTTCTAGATTAAACTGTGTCAATTTTTTGTGGATCATATTCCATGATCCATCATCAGGATAAAATGCAAACATAAGAGAGAGTCAAATTATTTTTTTATTTTTCATGGATCAACGTAAGTCATTGGAAAGCCACAAATTTGTTACGTTTAATAACTAGAATTAAAGATTGAGATTTTCAAAGGTAAATATAATGATGCATGTCTGGATACAAATATTCAAGAATTTGAAAGGCTAAACGTTCAGCCTTTGTTTGGACCTTTTTCATTGCAGTTAAATTTGCAGTTGCCAACTTTAATAGAACCCAATAATTTCCTCGGTAGTTTTCCTGCACCATTCAACCAGTACACTACTTTTAGTTTTGCAGTGAAATTTTACAATTAGAGTATATTTTGGGTTTCCCAATCCTCACACGAGATCTCTCCAATTAGTGGCTCAGAAAGACAGAGTGACTAGTATTGAAATATAACATTCCAATAGTTTAACAGAAGTCTACAAACCAATGTGTTGTATGTTCTCATTATGTGGTCTGATCATAAATAAGAGTTACTCTGTATATTGTTAGAGATAGAGCATCTTAAGAGTTGGTCATAATCTATGGAATATATGCCATACTACGGAGATACTAGTCTTATCCTGAAAATCACCATATCTTCATAGACTGCCTATATGGTTACACGTAGACGCAAAATGGCCATTTCCTCAATAAGCATTTGCTATTTTATAGAGAATTTCATACAGACATGTATGCAAAATTTTGAAGTATAGACAAGACTTTTAGAGTAAATTTTGTTTGTTTACAGATGTAAAATAACCAAGGCAAAGAATTTTTATTAAAAGGATTGCATTGTTGGCAATCTGTTCCATTCATATAAGCCTGCAAAATTCCACTTTGTCAGGAAATTATATACAACTAGGATCCTTGTAAGCTCCAACTCAATATATACCTTTATGCTTATTCAGATATTCTCTATAAAATGGCAGATTCTTATTGAGGAAATCATCCTCAAAACAAAGTTGTTCATCTCTTTAGAGTAAATTTTGTTTGTTTACTGATGTAAAATAACCAAGGGAAATAATTTTGATTAAAGGCTTGCATTGTTGACAATCTGTTCCATGTAAATTTAATGATCAGATTTAATGCACAAAAACTTAATTCAAATCAGACAAAATAACACAGCAGATACCCTGGGAAAACCCTCCTCTTGAGGGAGAAAAACCCAGCAACACAGATCTCTCTTATATATATAAACAGTGGCAACAATTCACTTTACAATGAGGCCAAACACAAGGCCAAAATTTTGTACCTACACTAGATACAATAACAGATAATGACCTGCACTTCTGACAATATAAGACTGCCCTTCAAAGATATTCGCAATTTGCTCTTGATCAGGTTCGCACTCAGCACTTGAGAGATTTGCACTTGACTTTCCTCTTGATAAAATTCACACTTCTGCTCTTGAAAAAATTCACACCTTAATGAATAGAATAAATCAGACTTGCTTAATGATCAAGAGATGAAGGTGACCTTGTATATATACAAGTGAGAGAGGTCGCACCTCTTCATATTACAAGGTCGGCCAGAATAAAATAATATAAATAATAAATACAAATCATAAGGAAGGTCGGCCTCAAGTGAAATTATAATGTTGCCAAGAGAAGCACCCATCTTAAATAAATGACTCATAAATAAATAGCCGATAGGCTACATTTATTTATGTCTTCACTCGTGGCTGGAAGGATGAACTCGAAGCTGCTCAATAACATTAACACTCCCTCTTAGCTAGGGAGAGAACTTCCATCTGCTCAAGACAAATCATCTCAACATGATGCTCATCGCATTGGCTACAACTAGATGTGAAAAGAAGAATATCACCTCAACATGATATTAGATATTGCCTCAATACGATATTAACCATAATGGCAACAACCACACTATGGTGTGTACAAGTGTTCATCACTTGCGTGATGTTGTCACCTCAATGTGACATTCACAAGTACAAGATATGTCATGGAGTCTCACACATGACATCCACCATGACTCAAGCTCAGAGGGTGGAAACAAGGGCTTACACCTCAAATTCCTCCGTCTCAGAGGAAAATGCATTAACAAGGACTTGCACCTCAAATTCTTCCATCTCAGAAGAAAATGTATTAACAAGGACTTGCACCTCAAATTCTTCCATCTTAGAAGAAAATGTATTAACAAGGACTTGCACCTCAAATTCTTTCGTCTAAGAAGAAAATGTATTAGCAAGGACTTGCACCTCAAATTCTTCTGTCTCAGAAGAAAATGTATTAACAAGGACTTGCACCTCAAATTCTTCTGTCTCAGAAGAAAATGTGTTAACAAGGATTTGCACTTCAAATTCTTCTGTCTCAGAAGAAAATGTATTAACAAGGCTTCACTGATACTGAGACTCTTACTCAGTCAAGGATGGATTCTCCACCATACCAAGCTTATCTCAGAAGTACTCAAACTTTATCCTGTGAGAGGCTTGGTGAGAATATATGTCGTCTGCTCATCAGTGCTAATGTACCTCAACTGTACAGCCTTCCTTAGTACCATATCTCTGATATAGTGGTACTTGATCTCAACATGCTTGGTTTTGTCATGAAACACAGGATTGACAAAAAGCTTCACACAACTCTGATTATCACAATGAATGATAGTAGGCTCGATTGATTGTCCGAACAATCTTGCAAGGAGCTTACGAAGCCAAACTGCTTCTCGAGTTTCCATACAAGCTGCAATGTACTTGACCTCTGCTGTACTCAATGCTACAAATGACTGCTTCCTACTACACCAGGAAATCATAGCAGAACCCAAACTAAAGCAACAACCAGAGGTGCTCTTCCGATCTGTGACATAACCTGCCTAATCAGAATTAGTGAAACCATGTAACTCCAAGTCTGCATCTGAAGTATACCTCAACCCATATCCAACTGTGCCACACAAGTATCTCAGGATATGTTTAGCTGCAAAAGGATGTATCTGTCTCAGATCACACATAAACTGGCTAAGCGCACTCACTGCATAACAAATATCAGGTCTAGTGTTAACTAGATACATCAAGGATCCAATTAGCTGTCTGTACAATGTAGGATCCACCAAATCTGAACTAGCTACAGCCTCCTTCAATTTATGTAGGTTGGTCTCCATAGGTGTAGAAATGGATTTGCAATCCATCATGCCAAATCTCTTAAGTATATCAATGGTGTACTTCCCTTGACTTAGAATCATTCCATCTGGTTTCTGCCAGACTTCTAGGCCAAGGAAGTAATGCATGAGCCCAAGGTCCTTCATCTCACATTTAGAAGTTAATTCCTTCTTACATTCAAGAATCAAGTGATCTTCTCCAGTAAGGATCATATCATCAACATATAAGACCAAAATTAATGCATCACCATTGATTACCTTGAAGTAGAGATTTGAATCAACATCATTCTTCAAGAAGCCCAAACTTGACAGGTACCGATCAATCCTTTCGTACCATGCACGAGGAGCCTACTTGAGACCATACAAGGCCTTCTTCAGTTTACAAACATGTGACTCCTTCCCATGAACCTCAAATCCATCAGGTTGCTCTATATAAACTTCTTCCTCAATCACTCCATTGAGAAAGGTTGTCTTCACGTCCATTTGGTGAATCTTCCATCCTCTAGATGCAGCAATAGCAATGATGGTTCTGACAGAAGTATAGCGAGCAACAGGAGAAAATGTTTCATCATAATCAACTCCCTCTTTCTGAGAAAAACCATGAGCCACAAATCTTACCTTGTACTTCTCTATGCTTCCATCTGCATCTTTAAGTACTTGCATCAATCTTCTGACCTCATTGTCTAAGATTGCTTGCAATGCTTGGCCTTAGAGAAATGAATTCCAACATATACTTTTGTAGGGATATAGGGTTGTCCTCTTAGAACACTCTATTCCTGCAACACTACAACATTCACTTCTTCTCAGTGAGCCACAAAACTCCCTCTTGATCCTTGCTTCAGAGATTGCAAAGAAGACTTTTGGAAGTGAACTCCCTCTAGCCACCAACTGAGTCTCATGGCTGCTTGATCATTTCTTTGGTTGGCATGACTTCCTCATTAAATGCCTCAAGCTTTTCATCACTAAGCAATCTCTCATCACCTTCTTGCTCCTAGAACTGTCCTGAAAGCATTAGAGAGAGATTACAACAATTCACAACTATCCAAAGAAATATCAAGGCTAGAATCATACAAGGTTTACTATTCCAAGTTATAGCATGAATAATTTATAAATCATGAATAAATAAATCAACCTATCAAAAGATCAGAATAAAGGGATAAAGAAACTTATCTTTAATGAATTCTGATATAACTCTTTCTTCCATCTTTTACTCCTCTTGAGAGTGCTAAACTCAGCACAACAAAAGATAGTCTACACAACTATAGATTTCTTGAATGCATTATGCAGTTAGCATATACAACATAGAATTAGGCCTCTCAAGGCACCATCTTTAGTCCATGCACAAAGAGAATGGTATCGATGTGATCATCCTATCACAACAAAAAAAAATAGTTCTCTTTTTCATCTTAGAGTGACACTTAGAGATCTTCATAATTAGCATGAACCAAATTGCAATGAAAGATGGTCATCTCAAAAGATCTTATGCCAGTGATTACTATCATGAACTTTACCAAACATTCATGATTCAAGTAAACAATGTCAGACCTACTCAACTTAGCAGACTGAAAACATAAACAAAAGAATACTTATCTGAACTATTCACAAATGTAGAGTGCTAATTCCATGTCAATCATAGGACCAACATCTCAGAGTTTGAAGTGGCTGACATATCATCTTCAAACACAGGTGATAATCAAGGTATCAATGCTTCACAGATCTCAGATCATATGGAGAAGTCACATCAATAGACATTCACTCTTCATCTCTAGAATTGATTTCTCATAGCCTTTCCACCATCGAAACATATGCTAAGGTTTGTTGATGGAGCGATCTTAATATTTGAATGTGGTCTAAAGACCATTCAAATCTTATTTAAATGTTTGTCCTGGGAGACTGGTCTTGCCACGATTTGTAGCTTTAGAATCATGCTAGCAACTCCAAGTATGAATTTCATATAGCTGATGCAAGCTTATCAAACCTGGTCTTGAGCCCTGTTGGTGTTGCACTTGAAAGCTGGACGATTTGTAAAAGGACTTAGTTAAACAGTGATGAACAATCCTCTAAAGGTTCCTCCGCATCGCACTGCTTTGAATGTGCAGAAGAAAAAATGCCACATTAATAATTCACTTCGTTGCAGTGATTAATGACCAGTATTTATTTACACAGACCTCTGCGACCTTTTTCCCAGCTACCATACATTGCTAGGCCTTTACTTGCACTGTTGACCCTGCCTGATGTATTCTCCTTCGCTGGCACTGACCTTCAAATCTTTGTCACTTTTAACTCTTAGGTCAGCCCACTATCTCTTCGCTGATGATTATTTCCTTGGTCGGCAATTATTTGAACTCTGCGTATACTATACTCCCGCCGCCGACTGGTCCATTTCTGGTGCTCTTTGACTGTCAGCCTTATCCTATTGCAGATCCGACAACATCATCTCCTGGAAAAATTTTGATCGCTGGGAACTATAGGAAGCTCGACAAGTATGTTCACGGACTAGGCAGCAAAATGACCTTTGACCACAGTTACTGGCAAAATTTCAAATTCTTTATTTGCCAAGACTTCTTCATAGTAATGATTGCTCCTGAAGGCCAGTTGATCATGCCTTCCTTGTTGATGATGTATCACCTTTGAAATCCAATGATTTTTCTTTGAAGTGATGACCCACCAAGAAAGGAACCTCAACTCATTTTTGGTGTTAAGCAGTAGACACACCTACCTTTGACAATTCGATTCTCAAGTCAGGTGACATCTATTTAAGCAACGTCCTCCTCTAGCATGCTCATGAGAGACTCTAACAGGATCATTTGACAAAATCTTGGACCTGAGATGAACACGCCCTTCTCTGGACATACCACGATATGCTTAAGTGTATTAGCTGATCCAATAACAACTTCCGTAAAAGCTCGATTCTTTCCCAGTTACCAATTTCTAATTTGCATAACAAATCTGATCAGGATCATGCTTAAACCCGATCTAATACCATGCAAATTTAATGATCAGATTTAATGCATAGAAACTTAATTCAAATCAGACAAAATAACACAGCAGATACCCTAGGAAAACTCTCCTCTTGAGGGAGAAAAACCCAGCAACAAAGATCTCTCTTATATATATAAACAATGGCAACAATTCACTTTACAATGAGGCCAAACACAAGGCCAAAATTCTGTACCTACACCAGATACAATAATAGATAATGACCTGCACTTCTGACAATATAAAACTTCCCTTCAAAGATATTCACAATTTTCTCTTGATCAGGTTCGCACTCAGCACTTGAGAGATTCGCACTTGACTTGCCTCTTGATAAAATTTGCACTTCTGCTCTTGAAGAAATTCACACCTTAATGAATAGAATAAATCGGACTTGCTTAATGATCAAGAGATGAAGGTGACCTTGTATATATACAAGTGAGAGAGGTCGCACCTCTTCATATTACAAGGTCGGCCAGAATATAATAATATAAATAATAAATACAAATCATAAGGAAGGTCGGCCTCAAGTGAAATTATAATGTTGCCAAGAGAAGCGCCCATCTTAAATAAATGACTCATATAAATAAATAGCCGATAGGCTACATTTATTTATGTCTTCACTCGTGGCTAGACGGATGAACCCGAAGCTGCTCAATAACATTAACATTCCATTCATGTAAGCCTGCAAAATTCTACTTTTTCAGAAAATTATATATAACTAGGATCCTTGTAAGCTCTAACTCAATATATCCCTTTATGCTTATTTAGATATTCTCTATAAAACGACAAATGCTTATTGAGTAAATCATCCTCAAAACAAAGCTGCATCTTTCAAATGAATAGAGACTGGTGCTCTGAATTTTCCAACTGGCAGAGTTGATTGTGTGAGGTCAGGTCTGTACAAGAAAAATTCAATTGAAACCAATATAAGTAAATAGCTGACTTCTATTCTCTGCATATAAACTAATTCCATGGTTGCTACAATTTTTTGGGTTTGAACCTTTTATCGTTATTGAGAGGGTGGTTATTAGTGATTCTATGGCATCTAGCTCTCAACATGGAATTATTTCCTCAATGCATGTATTCTTTCTATTTGTCTATTTTTTTTATATTGCATATTCTGCATTTTCAATTTTTTGTTATTTTCTAGGGCATTTACAGAGTATGAAACACCCAACATATGTCTTTGGCTAATTTTTTAGTAGGTTCATTATATATTCCATTCACTATTTGACTTGGTCTCATGCTATGCAATATGAACAAAATGTTTCTTTTTTCCACAACTTTTCATTGCAGTTTGCCCCCCTTGCCACAATGGGGGTTTTCAAACAAGATATGAACATCTAACAAAGGATAAAGGAAGGGGAGGTTTTAGATGTTATAGTTGCTACTACCTTGGTAGGCATGTATGCAAAATGAGGATGCATGCACATGGCTGTGTAGTCAATTAAGAGGCTATAATATGCTCATTTGTTTTGTTTTGTTGGGGTTTTTGAAGGATTTTCAATAGGAAAATGCAGAGCAGTGATGACAACTAGGCTTTACTTTTTTATTTACTATCTCTCTGTTTACTTCTTGTTATCTCCTTCACAATTCAACTTTGTATTTTTGCATCTTATTTGCAACAGTGTTTGTTGCTGAGAAGTACTTGTGTAAATTTTATAGAAATTTTAGATGCCTTACTAGTATTTGGATAATTGCCTAACATCTTTCTGTTTTATGAAGTTTGGCTGCCCTCTAATGTAGTTGCTTGCTTAATGTATGCTTTTCAACCAGCTTAAAATCTCAGTTTTATGAAGTTTGGCTGCCCCCTCTATTGATGTATGCTTTTCACAATTCTAGAACACTTTATTATTGGAGACAACAAACGATAAGTTTATTTAATTTTAATCAAAATCTAATTCTTTTCAGAATGAAGACACAACTTGTTTTACTTTCAATCAAGGGCTCTTTACCCATACCCAAGGCTGTAGATTGTGGATACATACAATATGCAGAAACATTTTTCCCACATATGCTTGTAAATAATTCCTGATTGGATTTGATTTGAAGGTTTGATTCCAAATTTTTAGAATATAGATTAATAAACTTTGAAGTAACATAATATCAACTTTTAAGACTAGTAAGTGGCAATTATGGAGGGAATTAATGTGTTTCCCTAGGTACAGCCACATGGGGCACAATTGGAGAACCAAATCCCTTTCTACATCTTGACGCTGTGAGATGGATAGTGAAAAATACTCAAAAAAGTGCCCATGGTTGTGCCAAATAAAATATGTCAGGGCTGTCTAGTTTTTGCACCCATTCCATGAGATTTACATGTAAGACTAGATATTCTAACATCTGTTAGATGTTTCTAGTATTTCCAAGTACACATTCTAGAAACTTTACTAAAATAGATTTTTGTTATCTTTATTGATAAATGAAGCCCCAATAGAGAAAAAGCTTGAGCATAAATTATTTCATGACCAATGATGCATGTATCATTGCTTGAATAAATTCCTGAGCTAATATAGCATATTTAAGCTGCATTATTTGAATCAACAAACATCATATTTATCATTATTCTAGTTTGTGGCAGTATTCTAATACTAGAAGAGGCACTAACTTTGAAATTGGGATTGTGTTTTGTATTTGTCATTTCATTCTTTCTTGACATAATCAAGTCTGCAAATTGGATCAAATTTCAAAGCATTCCTTGCAATATATTACGTGAGTATTCCTTTCATGTACTTGCATTTCAACAAAGAAAAAGAAAAATTCTTCATATTTGAATTTCCATGCTACTTTGTTTTTATTTTTGATATAAATTAGCTTCTTACAGTTGATTGACACTTGTTAAATCAAAATTGTTATCTGTAACATTGACTATAGTTGGAGGGATTTAAACATTGATTAGTTATGCTAAATATATTATGACTGTGTTATAGTTCTCACTTCTCTCTTAGCATATGAAACAATGTAGCTGGTGAAATGTACATGTAAATACCAAAAATCTATTCATTACTGAAGAAGTTGAGACTCTACATGGATGGACTCTATGATACTAACAATTTCACTTATGTTCAAGCAGGTGATTCAGATACACATGATAACAAAATGTACAATATTGTAGATGTCAGAGATTGTGCATAAGCTCACTTGCTTATGAAACTCTTAATGCAGCAGGGAGATATATATGTACAACTCATCAAATAATTGATTTCTAGAAACTTTTGTTTTCTTTGTTTACCAGGGTTTATAGGAGGCCATCAAGAATGGTGATGTATCTATTGTAAAAGAGCTTCTAATGCAGGTAAATGGATGAGAAAGATTAATTTGTATTGTAATAATAGAAGCAACATCATTGATAAGTAATTTTATTTGCCAGTTGCATTTAGAGCACTCTTTTAACATCATTTATAAGTAAAAAATTCTAAACACGAAGTTAAGAATAACTCCTCTTAAATTTTAGAATTTCATTTTGACAATTGAAAGTTACATCATTTAGAGTACTTATTTTAGTTTTGATCATAGGTAGTATAGATGTGTGGTTTGTCCATTTCTACTATAAGCAAGAGAAATTGTGGATCACTTTGGTGGATTCCAATTTCTTGATCTATTTGAGGTCTTAATTTTGCATTCACCACTCAAAGCCTTCTTGTAATTAGCTAGATACTGATTGGAAGTATTGTTTTTTACAATGTATTTTTTAATAGTGGGAAAATGACCAATGGAACCATGGACACAAATTCCAAAGATTATGAAAGCGGTGGAGAGGTGAATTCTGTTTATAAATAGTCACAATATCCAATGCTGTATGCAATTGTCAAGACATTTTTGTAGTGTTCTTTCCAAATGTATTTAAACACTATTATTTCAGAGTTATGATTTTGCTTTAGAAAAGGCAGGTATACAGCCTATAATCATCAAATAATTAGCTGTCTAGAAACTTTTGTTTTCTTGTTTATCAAGGTTTACGGGAGGCCATCAAGAATGGAGGCCATTAAGAATGGTGATGTATCTGCCGTAAATAACCTTCTAATGCAGGTAAATGGATGAGTGAGATTACTCTGTATTGCAATAATAGAAGCAGCGTCATTAATAAGTAATTTTATTTGCCGGTTGCATTTAGAGCACTCTTTTAACATTATTCATAAGTAATATATTCTGAAGATGAAGTTAAGAATAGCTCCTCTTTAACTTTTAGAATTTTATTTTGACAATTGAAAGTTACATCATTTATAGTACTCTAATTTAGTTTTGATCATAGGCAGTATAGATGTGTGGTTTTTCCATTTCTACTATAAGCACTTGAGAAATTGTGGATCACTTTGGTGGATTCCAATTTCTTGTTCTATTTGAGGTCTTAATTTTGCATTCACCACTCAATGTCTTCTTGTAATTGGTTAGATACTGATTGGAAGTATTGCTTTTAGTGTATTTTTCAATAGTGGGCAAATGACCAATGGAGCCATGGATACAAATTCCAAAGATTATGAAAGTAGTGGAGAGGTGAATTCTTTTAATAAATAGTCACAATATCCAATGTTGTATGCAACTGTCAAGACATTTTTGTAGTGTTCTTTCTAGATGTATTTAAATTCTATTATTTCAGAGATATGATTGTGCTTCAGAAAAGGCAGGTATACAACCTATAATCATCAAATAATGGATTTCTAGACACTTTTGTTTTCTTTGTTTACCAGGGTTTACGAGAGGCCATCAAGAATGGTGATGTGTCTGCTGTAAAAGAGCTTCTAATGCAGGTAAATGGATGAGTGAGATTGCTTTGTATTGCAATAATAGAAGCAACATCATTGCTAAGTAATTTTATTTTCCGGTTGCATTTAGAGCACTCTTTTAACATCATTTATAAGTAAAATATTCTAAATACGATGTTAAGAATAGCTTCTCTAACTTTTATAATTTTATTTTAACAATCGAAAGCTACATCATTTAGAATACTCTAATTTGGTTTTGATCATAAGAAGTAAAAACTAAAAGAGAACGTAACGGACAGTGTGTTGTCCTCTTACATTGACCTCTTCTATTTTGAAGGTTGAACTCTATAACACATCTTATGTTGTTTTCCATAAAGTGTTATACAAATCACATAAAAATTGAATTTTAGAATGCATCACATTAGATCAACCTCTATGCTTTGCGAAAAAATATTGATCTAGCATTATTAACTTCAATGTTATCTTAATTTTGGTATTTTTGGACAGTATTCTTACTCCATACTATAGTGAAGAGACAATTTATTCAAAACGTGACCTTGAACTTGAAAATGAGGATGGATTCTCAATTGTCTTTTACCTGAAAAAGATCTTTCTAGGTTTAGTTCATGTTTTGGAATGTTCCAATATCAGATCACATTGATCTAAAAATGCTTGACGCAAATTTAAACTTATTGTATTTAAGCAGATGAATGGAGTAACTTATTGTTTGCCTGCAGGAAAATTTTGCTTTCACCTTGTTGGTTAACTTAGAGGAAGAATTTAGCTCCCGCCATAATCGTATCAAAATCTTGAAAGACTATGCTATGCTCAAGACGATTTGGAAATCATATCATTCATCAATAACAAAGTATAGGATGTAGTGGATTGTTACAATGAAAGGCTATCGACATTTGAGAGGGCTAGAAACAGGCACAAAAGAAGAAGAAAGTTCCCACTCTGAAGCAAAATTGTCTAGTCCAGACAATTGAGTCAACTCATTGTCAAGCTACCTTGCCATGCTCAAAAGAGTTATGCCAGTAGTTGGGTATATTCCATTGGCTTTTAGGGACATGGTTGGTCATAATAGTTGTTCAACTTGCTCCATCTTTCATATTTTATAAGAATTGACTTAGAATATATTAGCATTTTCTCTTTCCTAGAAAGGAATCATTTTCTTGTGCCATGCTATGATGTACATGTTGCTCATGATTGTACGAACAATTTTATAAATTATAAATAAAAAAATACGTATTGGCATTAACTTTCTAAATTCGGATTAGGGTGCATTATTATTTTTGTTTTTCTATGAACATTACGCTTTTCGTATTCGACAATTGTCCATTGCTCTCAACTTCAAAATCATTGATAATTTTTGTTATAATTTTTTCACTGCGTTTGGAAAAATAAAAATAAAAATTTCAGCAAATTCAAAACATTGAATCTTGAAAACCACATTAAAAAAATATTTAAAATAAATTGTTTATTTTTTTGTAATACATTTTTTCATAATCGCTCTAAAAAGACAAAAGTGAAATTGTTTCTAAGACAAAAATATTTTTGTTTCATATTGTCTTTACAAAGACAATTTTTTAAGACAATAATTTGAGACACTCGCTTAAAGACAAAATTTAAGACAATACACAAGTTTTTTTTTTTGTCTTAAATAAAGACAATTTATTAAGAAATTGTCTCAAAAATTGTCTTAAACTCCCCCTCTATGTAGTAGTAGATGCGACACTGCTCATCGATTTCATGGTGTACGGGGAGTTGAGAGTAAGAGAAAAGCTCATGCAGATTACAGAAGAGAAAATCCACGAAGCAACGGGTCTGCCAAGCTCAGGCAGACATCTATACCCCTGCAGAGAGTATGATAGAGCGGAAATAACAATAAGTCTTACGAAATCTGAAATGGGTGAGAAATATTCGGGATTATTGCTTGATGCAATTGTTGACTCAACTGTGCAATTTGCTTGCAAATTTTTAGTTTACAAGCTCCTGGGGGTTAAGAGGGCGGGTTATATTCCATTTAAGTTTGTTCAGACTGCCATTGAGGTTTCTCAGGGGGTTTGCTTCAACTGGTGCAAATTTGTTAAAGAGCGAATGTTGCAGCAGATCGAATCTGTCCAGCAGAAGCGCATGATCTCTTTTAATTATTCGACCATCCTCCAGTATCTAGCAATTAAAGCTTTCGGCGAATCCAGTATTCCTCGCAGTGTTATTGGGCACGGAGACCCTTCTATCAACGAATATGACATCTGGGGAAGGGATGTTTGAGGGAGAAAAGGGGATAAAGAAAATGCCAGCAAGGAGATTTCATCTATACTATATAATGTTATGGAAGAGCATGGAAAGAGGGTTCTCAGTGGAAGTGAGGGGAAGGAAATAGAGAAGACAAAAAATGTAGAGGAATCAGTAGAAAGAAAGAGGATGATGCATGATGGATATGTGTGGGACACACATAAGAAAGCTTGTGCCAATGAATTGCCCTCCTGCTCAAAATCCCAAATTCCTGAAATGAGCAGCAATCTCATATTGTTGTCAGATGATACAATTACCGTGGAGGAAAACGGATGTACAGGTTTTAATAACAGTAATAAGTTGGCTTCTTCTTCACAACTTCCCGGGAGTGACGAGGTGCCCAATCCCTCCAATGGGGGAAGAGATCTGTGTGTGTTGTCTAATGAGGACCAAGGAGGCAAAAAGGATAAAGGACTTGACTGCGTCCACACTGATCTCTCTAGATCAATGGAAATGCCCACTTGGGATGTAAGAGGGCTGCCCTTGAAGCTCAGAAAATACGCTTGGAAAATGGAAAGAAGCAGCTGCAGATGCAAAACTCTTGTTTAGAAACTGAGCTAGGACATCTACAAAGAAAACTAGCAAAATTTCTAAAATTATGCAGATGGGCTTAGCAGATTGTTTAATTTTCGAATGTATGTGTTGTTTTAGTTTCTCGAGTGCATTTGAGTTTCACTCTAAACAAATGATGTATTGGATTTATGGATAATGCAGAAGAATATTTTGTCCCTGTGCGAATACTTTTTCATTGGTGTTTAGTGTTATACATACCCTACTAATGCAAAATTCCTCTTATCTAGGAAAAGAATTGATTTCCTTGCATTGTTTTAGAATTCCTATAAATCATATGTTAATACCCACGAGTCTAATTTACCAAGCTGCTACAACTGACCATTACGAGATCTATTGTTTACAATGGACCCAAATCGTGAAATACTTCATGATGAATCAATTGAAAATATGAGAGAACTAAACTCTTGAATTTTATCCGAAACAAGTTGAACAAAATATAATCAGAATTACCGGTGACATGCGATTATAAACTCCCCCGAGAGTGAAATGAACTAAAAATTAGGGTTTTAGAATTTGCATTGATTCAGAGAAGCGACCCCAACCTAGTAAACCATGATTGCTAGATAATATCTTAAGCTACAAAAAGATCATTTTTAATCTACAAAGCTGAAAATAGTCAAGTTCTATACGCGATGCGTTCAATCTCAATAAGACACATCTAATTTAGCCTTGCCCAGAATGAAACTCTGCAAACAATCGGTCATGCTAAAGAAATAAATATAGTCTTAGCCACCAATTTGCCAACTTTTACCTAGTTGGTCTCCTCCAGATTTACGACGTTTTATTACGGGAAAATAGAAAAATAGAGACGATTAGCATACCTCGTCGCCAATATCAGAGTGGTTCATGTCATCACGAACCATAAAATTTGTTGGTGCACTTTCAGTAGCAATAGACGAGGTTACGGTGCTCCAGCCGGTCCACTACTACCACAACTGGGTTTTACATATTTTGACAATGATAAGCTAAGTTTACTTTTGCCATCTAATCTCCTCCAAATATTTGTGCAAATCTCCCCTTTTTATTCCTGTGACCCCGTTCATTGTAGATTCTTCTTCTCTTTTAAAAATGACAACTATTTGCCTCCTCTCGAGGCTTTCCATCCATTGAAATTAAAAACTGATTCAAAGTATTCATCCCGAGTGTAGAAGAAACATGAAATCGTTTATGAGCTTCCACCGTCTAAATATCATCTCTCAACTCCATCTTGTAAAAACTATTAATCAACCATAAATTATAACATTAGTTTTTCTCCCAAATCAATGCCTCCACTCTCTTACATGTTTCACTATTTAACAAGGGACTGCGTCGAGTTCTACCACAAAGCTAGGAGCTTTTAGGTTGGCAGGGGAAAGGAAAATAATAAATATGGTTGGAGATTTGTAAAACTTAAATGTAAGTTTCTAGTATATGTTGATTAATTGTCATTGAAATTTAGAGTTTTGTATTGAATGCAGAGAACTAGAACCAATGAAATAGAATGCTATAGCATGCGAGAGCGCAAAATATAGAGGCTAGGGTTTGCTATTGAAACTGTGAAATTTGTGTATTGTTTTTCTGTACTAAAACTAGCTGGAACAAGTGTATACTAAAATTCATATTTTTTGTGTTCTTGTTAAATAGTATTAATTTTTTTTTATAAAAAAGTAATTTAGGAATTTAAATAGGTTTAGTGTGAAGGTAGTAATAGGAAAATGGGCAAAGAAAATGTGATATTGAAAGAAACAAAGGTGGTCATATTTTACAACCCTCCTCAACAATCCACCTTCACCAACCTACAATTCACTAGTCCTATGCATACAATAAACCACTCCACCTTATTCCCCTCAACCTTACAATCAAAGTGATCCTCTCATTAGCTCACTTTTGCAAAATATGACATCCCTCCAACAACAAGTTGCAACATTACAACAAAACAACAACAATCAACCTTTGGAATACATCAGTCCAACCCGCTATATTTTGACATATTAAGCACACAAATGCCACAAGGTATAAAAGTCCCTTGATTCGAGAAACATGGTGGAAAAGGAGATCTTGTAAGCCATGTTTAAACTTTGAAAACCTTTTGTAGTGATTTCATCTTTGAGGATAAACTTTTGGCTAAGCTACTCCCTAAGTCCTTGAAGGATACCGCTTTACAGAGGTCCTCTTCTTTGCTAAACCATTCAATTGGTTCATTCAATGAACTCATTGATGCCTTTTACAACCACTTCCATATTCACATGGGTCCTAAGATGACCCTTGATGATTTAATGACATGCAAACAAAAAGAGGATGAGAAAGCTATTGATTTCATAGCAAGATACCAAACACTTTATTCACAAATAAACATTCAGATTCCTACTACAGACCTCCAACAAATTTTTATTGCCAACTTATAGGATAAACTCAAAAGAAAACTTGAAATGTTGAGATTTCTATCCTTCACACAATTGTGTACAACCTATCAAAATTTGACTTGCAGTCATGATATGAAAAATCCCCCTAGTGGCACTAAACATGCTTACATTACCTCTCATTAGAGAGTGTGAACCTATTATACCATTGCCTAGACGATTTCAAAAAATGCTTATTGTCATTACCATCAACAGAATGGACATGGTACGTCATACTATAAGCATCTTAAACATCTTCCACAAGACCTCGTCGACAATAACCAACTTCAAATCAGAGGTGTGAATGATCAAGGTAATAATTTTGTGGCTCCACCTAATCAAAATTTGTAAATAATTACAAATCCCATGCCAAAGCACAATATTTAATTTTTCAAATCTAGTGAGACAAAGAATGAAGTGATGAATGTTGAATCAAATGATGTAAACATAAATGAAGAACAACGAATTGAAATAATAGCATTTATCAAAACAGAACCTTGTAAGGGCTCAACTAAAAATCCTCTTGACATTAGTTTCTCACAAAATGACATACTTAAGCATGCATCTTATGGTACTCTTTACATAACTGGCGGAATTAATGACAAGGCCACTAACAAGATATTGATTGATCCCGTCTGTTGATAGAATGAGATCATTGAAGAATTCTTATATGTGCATAAACTATATCAAGAAATATATCAAGAATTGAAATCATGGATCAAGATACATAATGGGTTTGCTTGCCTTATGATAGGCTCGATAGATCTCCCTTTAAAGGTTGGACAAAAAACACTAAATGTATCATTTTCCATCATCTCACAATCAAATCAATTTCATGTTAAGCTAGGCTATGCATGTCTTTCCTCCATGAATTTTTTCCCTTTGGTTGTGCATAAATGTCTAAAGTTTCCATTTGGAAATGATATCTTTACTGTGCATCATAGTGGATTTGACCTTGCCTCTACCCAAGGGAATTTTTCATTATATTTATTTTGGCCCAATCCTATGGAACCTATTAAACCTAATGAGGAATTAGTTTTAAAATCATATCAAAAGTTCAAGGTAAAGAAAATAGTAGAATTATCACTTCAAAACATGCCTCATCTGATAACTAAACCACCAATCCTTGAAAAAGCAATGATTGAACCAAAATCCCTTCTGAACATACAAGAACAACCTATAGAAAAACCTCATTCAATTTCCTACAAGAGACCACAAGATAACACAAAAAATATCATTGTCCCTCCTAGAGTAAAATAAGTTTACAAAGTCAAAGAGAAAGAAGTTGAACAACCTCCTATTGTTCCTTCTATTCCTCCCAAGGAAGAGAAGGAAACTTTGATTGAAAAACCTAATTTTACACAAACACAAATTGACAATATATTGAAATGCAATAGAATAAGCATAGATGGTGTGCTATTTATTGTAGATTACAAACTCAAGAAGAAAAAAATGACATAGAAAATAAAGATACAAACTTACCTAAAGCAATGTATGATAATTCTATACCGTCGTCGCAACATAAACAACAACATTCCATGGACATTGTCATTCAATCTCCCATTCTGATAAATCTAGATGATGACATTGACATTGCAAAGATTGATGAACAAGTGCATGATGAGTTGAATAGATTGTTTTCTTCTTCTATGAGTTTAAATCAAATATCCCCTAAAAATAATGTTGAACCTGATGATTCCCCTAGTTTAGAACTTTCTCTTGTCCCTTTGGCTAGTTTTCTGCCTTCCATTTATACTAATCAAGATTGGGATACAGATGACCTACTTTATGTTGAATCGTGTGTTCCTTACTAGTCGTTTACTTTTTCATGTTTATTTAGGTGATATCTTGTGTGTAATGTATTCGATTGTGTAATTTTTCATTTGATGTATCTCTCTCTCTTTTGTGTATTCCTCTATATGTATATTTCATTCTTCTATATGTTGTAATCATTTCATTTATCTTTTGTTTTCCTTTTTGGGATGACACAAGGAAATAAGAAATTTAGGTCTCTTCCATGTTGACCCAAAAGCCTTTTCTATTATCTTTTCCATTTATCTTGTGTTTTCCTTTTAGGGATGAAGCAAAGTGTCGAGACATTCAAGTCTCTTCCATGTTCAACCGAAAATATTTTTCTTTGTCTTCACTCTCTTTGTGTCATTCTTCCAATTCTATGAGTATTTGGGTAATGATGACAATTCCATACTCTTAAACAACTTTGTAGCAAAGACATACTAACCCCAAAACAACATTGGAGGAAAGACATACCCCAAATCCATACATCCCTTATGTATTTGTGCCTAGGGGAAACCCTTCCTTCCTATTTCATGGTATAACTTATTTTGGGAACATATGACTTGGAATAGGGTGCTCCGACATGTCTTGGGATAAAACAATGGCTACTTTAAAGCAATTACTCATAGTAATGGTGTAGCAACTACTTTAAAGTGGGGGAATACATCGATGATATCTTTTGGCATATTTCATGTTGTGATTTTCTTTTTCGTGTGACATGTAATTTTTTTGGTGGTGTCATTGGGTTTTATGTCCTCAAAGAGTGTGATATTTCTAAGCACACGATCCCCCTTTGTGGTATGATGTTTGCAAGGTACCCCATTAGTGGTGATTTGATATCCTTGAGTTTTCCTCTCTTGGAGACATTAGGCACAATGTTCCCTAAGAAGAAGACCTTTCATGAACAAAGCAAAATCCACTTTAAGAAGAAATTACATACTTGACAATTAAAGCATTTACAAAAGCATTACATTATGTTTCCTTATCGAATTTTTCAGGAGGTTAACTTTACTATCGTATGAGAGGCTAATATGATTCTCTCATTTGCCACCTTATTGGGATAACTCACCTAGTGGAAAGATTATGGTTCAACTACCCCAAAGTGAGCATACAAATGATTGGGACAACTCACCTAGTGGAGAGACTAAGTTTCCACTACCACAAAGTGAGGAGCATATGTTACAAACAAATAGCCCCATTCCAAATTGCATTGGAATGGTTATTATTGATTCTTCTATTTTTCATTAACTTTCTTGGCCTTTGATAGGGTATGATTATGTATCTTTTTTATTCTTGCATACTTAAGTGTCTTGGATGTCTACTTTAGTGTGAGTTTGATGTGGGGTCATCCTCTCACTAAACTCGAGGAAAAATGTAGTAATGGAAAAAGTACCCCTTTTCCTTAATTAATTTCAGAATAATTATCATTGAATTGAATGATATTTGCCTATGTCTGTTGCTGTAAGGGGTTACACACATTCAGATTGATCTTGGGCCCATTTTAATAAAATTTACTTAATTTGTACCTTATTTATGGTGTTGTAACACACTTTCACACTTATCTAGGTTCTCATTAATAAATTGTGGTAGCCCCTTTAAGTAAAATTTAAGCCTTATTTGTGACACCTTTCAAGGATCTACCTCGACACCCAACATTTAAATTTCATAACATTTAATTGGGAAAAATCAAGGTCTTAGAAAATTTTTCTAGGGCCCTTTTTCCCTAGGTGACGAATGGGTCCTCCCTCTATAGGACCTCCCTTTCTTTGCAAAATTCACATGGTTTTTTGATGTTCTTTCACCCGCCGAAGGCATGGTCCTAAAAACTTGTGTTAGGACCCATTCACCCTAGGTGGTGAATGGGTACTCCCTTAATAAGGACCCCCTTTTTGAATTTTATTCTAGTGGGATTTTAATAACATTCATTTCCATTTTTGGTGTCAACTTGAATTATTTGAATTTTGGTGTTAATATCTTGATTTAGTATAGATAAGGGGTCAATTCACATTGTTTCTCCTAGCAAGTTTATGGGAAATCCTAGAAATTTTAAGAGAGAATTATAGAGCACTTCAGAGATATTCAAAGACATTTGAAGGTAGATTATCAAGATTTTATTGCAGTAATTCAAGATCATTTCATCATGACAAAGGCATAGTGAATTCATGCATGTTGTTGAGATAAGATTGTCAATGTAGCATTGTTTCACATCTATTCAAGGATCAAGATCTACATTCTTCATGGCCACTTGATGTTACTTTGCATATTTATATTTCAAGATAACATCCAAGGTATCATCAATTACATATTTCATGTTTCATGCTTCAATAATTTATTTATTTCATCATTTGGTTTAATTAGCTACAAGGGGTTTGACTTAGGAAAACACCTATTCATGAACAATCAATGAGTTTTTCCTTCCTCTTGAATATGTATTTGTAGATTTACAGGTTGAAGATCAAGTAGAGAAGAATTTTGAAGCAGGATTACAAAAATTTTCAAGTTGCAAAGTTGGCCTTCGAAGTGCAATAACAAAGAATTGAAGCTATTTAATTTATTACAAGTTTTTGAGAGTTGACAATTGGGAATTTGAGAGTGTAGACATCAAGAAAAATAACCTAGATCTTGGTTTTAGAAACCCTAACATGGACCCATTCACCACTAAAGGTGAATGAGTCCTTTGTGCCCCAAAAATAGGTTTCCTGCAGAAAGGTACACATCATTTTAGTCTTCTTATAGTTTCTATAATAGTTATGGTTATTTTCTAATTTTTATTTGCACTAATTTTTATTGAACATTGTTGATGTTGGGAATCACATTGCCTTGATTTAGGTAACTTTGATTTTGCATAATGTTACCTTGACTTGGACTAATGCATGGAGTCGTTATTATCGTGTTTGGACTTTGAACAACATTTGTAGTATTTTCAAACATATTTATCCCAAATTTTTCTGGATTCATGTTTCGAAGACTTGTACTTGGTACATTCTCATTTGGCACGTAGGGATTTGGTGGGATGACGTTGTTTGTTTGAAGGCTCATGCATTGATTGTTCGGTTGGGAAACTTGTAGGTTTGGATTTAGATCTACCATCGGGAAATGCGTTCCAATCTCTGATTTGGGCATACTCACACTTTTTGTGCTATTGAAATTTGTAGAACGTAATGATCCCATGTATGTATTGTATAAGTGTGAGTGTTGATAATCAATCGGCGTTGTAAGGATTTGATAGCTTAGTTGACTTGGATTACCCATGATATATGGATCAAGTTTGTATTCCATGTTCTCATTGTGTTTTGACCTTGTTGCAAAAGTGACCTCTAAGGTTCTTAGGGCTAATGATGAGATGAAGGATGAAAGGTGTAAATGATATGAACGATTGAATTTTTATGAATTTTGGATCAATGCTATAGTTAGGATTTGATTTTGATTGGTTTGATTGTATAATGAACTTGTAAATCCTAAGATGTTGGATGTTATCTTAGGATGAGCTTGTTCAAAGGATTTCTAATTCAATTAAATGTATGAGAAAGGATGCATTCCCATACACCTAACTAAACAAGGTGTTTTTTATTTTGATGATTTACCCAAGTCTGGAATGATGTTTCCAAAGATCTAAAGTTGTTTGGTGGGATGTATTTTGATAAGTGTTTGGGATGGGTGAAATGTTTGATTTTCTCCTAAATGAACCTAGGAAGTTGTTTACAAGACCAAGATAGTGAAGAACATGCCTTTCTCTAAGAGTAATTCAAAATCAAAAGACCGATGTTTGCATGAAAATAATACGACAAAAAGATACCAAGCACATGTGTAGGGTTCAATTTGAGTTAATCTTGGTTAATGAATTGCTTTTACCAAAAATACACTTCTTGCTTAGTTTTTGAAACTGGATGTCCAATGTCCTAGTTCCCTTTCATCCCACAAAGTGCATTATGTGGAAATCAAGGAAATCAAGGCAAAGGTTGCCTAAAGTTGACTTTAGTAGAAGCAAATTGAGATGAAATCCAAATGTTTAGAAGCCTCTAAGGATACAAATTCCAAGGGAAAGCAATAACATGTGAATTTTTTCAAGGATATTTTCCTCTCCTAAAGAGTTTGAGATTTGATGCTCATGTTGAATGTTGTTTTTCAAATGTTTTCAATAAAAGCATTGTATTTTCAAATTGACTCACAAGAAATATAACACCCTAGCTCAATTGGTACGTTTTTCTTGGTGGGCTTGCCTCATGCCCTTCATAGTAGAAGAGATGATTTTTCATGCAACCAAGGACAAAATATAAAGGTATGTTAAGAATGAAGTCTTAACCTCTATATTTTAACCAAGATCGGACATGGAAAGTAACTTCTTGGAATCTAAGTTCCAATGCACCACTTTGATAAACTCGTTGGATGGAATGGTTGGAAACTACAAACAAGTTTCTTAATGACACAACATCGTGGACATGGCACCTTGCGAGTGTCCAACAAGCCACTAAAGGCTTTAATCAATCCTACTAGGGGCTCTTATACATTTTATGGTAGTACCCCATTCTGAAGACGTTGTACAGCTAAGGTGTACATACCATGAGGACTTGACAGTTTAGTCTTATCCATTTATATACCGGCCCGAATGAAAATCCGGTTGGAGTCGCCTTCAAGTTCTCCTTTTGGATGTGTCTCTTAGGCAGGCCCCTCTAAAGGTGACTCAAAGCAGTAAAATGCATTTTGAATGTTTCTCTTGAACCCTAGATCAAACGAAGCACAAGGGGAGAGGATACACAGTCAAAATGCACCAAAGACAAAATCACACAAATCAGACACTTGTTCATTTTAGCCTTAAACCAATGAATTTATTTTAAAGCACCAAACTTGAGTGTGAAGATTGCCTTGTTCAATTTTAGACCAAAATCAAAGAGCTAGTTATTTTGTAATGTTCAAATCTGCATTAGCTCAAAAACAAATCCCTTAGCATTGTTAGTAAACTAAAGCAAACAAATATTCCTATAAGATTCATCTAATCAATAGAATAATGGAAAAGAAACAAGAAAAACATAGAAAACATCATTGTAATAATCAAACTAGCATCTTATAGTGGATTGGTGCTTCTATGGAAAGAAGCCCTTTCCCAATCCTTGATTAAGCTCTGTGATATGAAAATGATATGTTGATGATCAAGATGATGCATGGACAAAATCAATTCTCAGTTTGAGAGAATGACTTTGCAAGAGATTGTGGAGATTTGTGGATTGATGATGAGAAAAATCAGTTCTCAAACCAAGAGAGTGAGTTTGCATGAAAAATGTGGATGATTTTGATGAAGAATGGGGTCCTTATTTATATATTTTCTTGATGAGAAATTTTTTAGATGGGTGAATGTGGGACTAAAGATCCACCAATGAGAAGAGGCCACTTGTCAAGTGGTGATAGGCTGAAGGTTGTGCAAGATTTGGGAAGTGTGCCCATTAGAGGGAGTTTCAAATTCAAATTTGGGCAATAAATTTTGAGAGGGGGACAAGAAAATGAGATATAAATGCAATGTTGGAGGGACAAGTCAACTTGTCATCATTTTGAAATTTGAAGGAATATTCTGTTTTATGCCAAGTTGATGGAAAATAAGGGTTTTAATAAATCAATAAATTGATTTATTTGTGAAAGTGGAGATATCTAAAGGATGTGATTAGTGGTTAGGATAGGCTAATTAGGATTAGGTTAGCTTAATGATGATTAGGATGATTTTGACTTTTAGGACTTAAATATTTGATTTATTTAAATTAGAAAAGGATGGAATATGCATTATGATTTAATTAAATGGATGTTTGATCTATTTGATTAAAATGTTGATGATAATGTTTCTTTAATTTTGAATGAATGACCTTAGGATATGGAGATTAATGAGATTACCTGATGAATGGATGAAGGTGAACCTGATTAATTGATGAATGGACCTGATTGAATGCACAATGCTAATTTTAAATGTCTACACAAATATTCAAACTAGCATGAAGTGGACTCATTGGATGTAGATCTTGATCATAAAACTTAATGTGAAACAATTCCTTTGGGGGATCCCACAAAGCTGGTTTACAATTTATGGGAGATTATGATTTTAGCTGAAATCACATATTTTTAGAAAATATAATGATTTAATCCATAATAATTTCCATTTAAATCATTCCAATTGAAGAGGTTTTTATCAAACTACCTTAGATCAAAACCCCTTGGATAGAACCCCGCTAGTTTTAAACCATACCTATAACAGAATCTCTTTACACCTCACAAAATGCTGATAAAAAACCACTTTTGATTTACCTTTTGGGGAATAAAAATAATTCATTTTAAATTTCATTTTGTAGGTATATAGTCCTTATTATAAGCTTCCCGAAAAGTATAATTTTAAATAAATTTAACTTTATTATTATATTTACTTTTTATTTCTTGTGAATGTGTGATTTTCACTGAAAATCATCCTCTTTGTTCTACACACACGGAAAAATAGAATATTATCAGAAAAATATTGGAAATAATGACTGCACCATATATTGAAGTCCTTGATCCAACAAAAAAAAAAATTGAATTTCGATACATACAAAAAAAGGTTATGTATTATACAATTTTCCTATATCTGAATTGTAATTGGTTTTAATTCAAAAATTGATTAAGAAAAAAATATTCAATAAAACACTATGAAACCAATTGGAACCACTAGATATCGTAGTTATAAATCTGAATTCTAAAAAATTATAATTTTACCCTTCATGAAAAGAAAGTTAAGTCTTATGTGGTGAGTGTCACTCCTTAAAAATGGTGTTTACTGAAAAAAAAAACTATTTTTTGAAGGTGATGGAAAAAGAAGTCTAATCTAATTCCAAAAATTATGAAAAAAATATATTTAGAATCTACAAACAAAATGTCACAAATAACTATTTTGAATCATCTTCAAATTCCTCACGGTTTAGCTTCTATAGGTGCTTGAAAGTGAATATTGAGTTAGAAAAAATTATTTTAGCGTTTAGTTTGGCCAAAAATTGTAAACCAGTATTGTGGGATCACCCCTTTGATATGCTTGATTATATCTTGAATACTACATCACCATATTAGCTCAAACAACATGCATGAGGCTATACATCTTTGACATGATGAAATGAATCTTGATTACTACAATAATCTTCAATAATCTACCATTGGAAGCCTTGAAAATTCCTTGAAAATGCTCTTGAAGTACTCTATGAATGCTCACATGAAAATCCTTAGCTTGCTTGAAATTTTCTATTGAAATTGTAGGTGAAACATAATGTAATAACCTCTTATTTGTATATATCTTAAGATTAATTCCCAAAATTCAAATATCACAAGCTAACATTTAATTGTGGATTCGAAACCACTAAAATATAGCTAAAAGCATATTTCAAAAAGGGGTCGTAGGCCACTTACTTAGAACACACATTGTTGAAGGTTAAATATTATGTTAAATTATGGAGCTAGGTCTAAGTGACGACGCTTTCATGGTCCTATGGTGAATGGTTCCTAGGTCACTTACCTAGGACACACATCTCCAAAACCAAGTTTTGTGAAATGAAATTTACGAATGTCAGGTTTTATGCCTCAAAAATTACATTTAATTAGGCTTGGATTTGAATCAAAGGGGCCAATTAAGGAAAATTAACCTCGATTAATTATTAAATCCCTATATTAGTGTGAAAGTTTAAAGGTACACCTTAAAACAACAAAAACAAGGCACAATTAAGTCCTAAATTTACTGTGAATATGAAAAGCATATTACAACACTAAATTAAGGTATAATTGAGCTCATTTTATTATTAACTATTTTAAAATTAAGTGTGGAGAGGGGATACTTTTTCCTACACTGTAAGTGGTAATTTAATTAATGCTCAATGTAAAAGAGTGTAAAAGTATTTCTGAGTCTTGGATATCTTTAATAGGTCGTGTAAGGATTCACGAGGATCATGCTTCTCTTGTTGATGAAATTTGTAATGCTCATGCATTTTTGGCATCATCTTCTTTGGTTTGATAATTATTTGGTCATCAATCACAATTCTTCTAACATCAAGTCCTTTCCTTTATAAGAAGGGGATCCATTAGGGTTAAAAGATTTATCAAAGATTGTCTCTTGTTTTAGAAAAAAAATTTCACCAATGGAAGGGGTATTCAAAGATGATAAATAGGATCCTCGTGCAATTGAATGTTTAGTTCTTCTAAGACCACAACACTTTCATCACAAGGAAGAAGAGTGTTGGGAGAAGAATCTTTATGATTTTCAAGATTATCAAGAGTTGTGTTTTCTTGCATTAAAATATCCTTAAATTAATTAATAGGTCACTAAAATTAATGTGAATATGTAAATATACATATTATAACATTAACCATTTTAATAAGGAGGTCCCAAACAAGTGAGAAAATTTAAAGGGATAATTTTCTTGTCACTACACCTTCTTAAAAAGTTAGCTTCCACATCATCAAGTTCATATCCATCTGAATCTTTTTTTCTTTTTTTTTCTAGCCTTGAAAGTAGTCTCCACTTTTGCACCATTTTTCATACTAGTTTTTCTTCTTTCAAATTTAGTTAGTATTTCATACAACTGATCTCTAGTTTAAGTATTAAAATTTGTAACTTCCTCAATAGAAGAAACCTTTTCACCATAAGAATCAAGGATTTTAAGAATTTTCTTTGTCACATTAGGTTCTTTGAATTTTGCACCAAGACCTCTCATTGCACTCACAAGTTCATCAGTGCTCTATATGTAACTTGTAAGGCCTCTCTTTGCATGTGACTAATTACAATGGTGTATAATGTATTTCTTGCTCGGGGGTATGGCTAGAGCCCACGAGGCTCCATGACGCCATTACGGTAGGGTGGAGAGCAAGCATTAGTTATTTGTGTGTTGTAATTTCATTCCTATGTACTGTCTATTGGAGGTTAGTGTATCGTTTAAATGAAAAGAGCAAGCCTATGCTCCTTGTCATGTGAATCATTATGCTCTTCACTCTTTTCAATATTGCAAGTTTTATTCTTGACAAATGGTTCAATTGTATTTTTAAGTATTTATTTTGTAATATAGGAACTCTAAGTATAAAATTTGTATCTAATGCAAAAAGAAAGGATGATATTCTATGGGATCATTTTTTGAGATAACACACTGTGTTATTTTAAGGTTTTACAAGCATTTCAAAATATGTGGAGAGTTTAAGTGAAAGCTATTGTTGTATTTCTCTAAGAAAATGCAAATGTATAAAGTATAGGTCTTAAACATAGTTTGTAATTGAATGAGTTAAAAGTATATTTACATTATTTCTTTGAAGGACATAGTATTCATATTTCTTGGGAAGCCTAATAAAATACTCTATTTTGATATTAGTTTAGTATGAAAATGAAATGTGTGTTTCTATTTTCAGAAAGAAATCCACAAGTGACTTAACTAACAGTATGCATCTTATCTAAACTATGTGTACCTGTTTAGTTTTTAAAACTACAATGTATATTAAGAAAGGGGAAATAAGTAAATATAGTACTACTAAAGTTATTTGGTAATGGTGTGATATCTGAATAATGTTGATATTCTAAGGAAAGATATGATAAGCATAGGAGATTCTGATGGAATAACTGCTGCACATTACTGATATGGAAGCGAATGGCAACAAGAGTATAGCTATACTTATAAGAAAATTAAATGATTAAATAAGTAAAAGATGCATAGATAACTCAAAAGTTGAAAGGCATAATGCATTGTTCTTCAGGTTTTAATACAACATCTGAGTAATCCAAGCAATGCTTTTAATCTTGAAACTCTTAAGATTGTCTGCAAGAAAAATTAAATTAATATATATATATATATCTATTCCTTCAGGCAGGTCAAGAGATCTAGAGAAATAAAGAAACTGAAGCGTAAGATTAACCTCCATTATAAATGGAAGGGCCCATTTAGGTGGCTTCGAATAAGGGTCACAGTGTTGTTTGGGTATCTGGTATGCATTCATTTCCAGAATAAATAATTAAGGGTTTGGAGATTACAACGTACCTAACTATATAACATGGTACATTAAATAATGTTTACATCTCTGCATAAAATAGTTCCTTGACTTGTATTCCGCTTCTCTTATAGTGATGATCTAAACAATTGTCTAAAAATAAAATAAAACAACGCTTATTTGAGGCAAAATGCATGCCTTAAGGGTAGTCAGACTAAATGGACGGTAGGATCATTTGGAATGCTTTGTAACTCCTTCTGGCCTTTCATGGCCGCACGTTAACCCTCGACTTGCGAATGGAGAACATATGGTTTCTAGCCTGCAATATGTTGATGGGAGGAGTCAACAGTAGTTAGCACACTTGGATCGATGGATGTGAGGAGATAGTTAAATAAACCAATAAATAATATATACAACACCTGTGTAGGTTGTGCAAAACTATTTCGTGGTTAGTGTAGTAGTTACAGCCATATGCGTGGTCCTTTTTGAGAGACCCTGAAATGCCCCCTAAAAAAAAAAAACTATGACGCCCCTAAGAAATTAAAACTGATAACTGGTTGGATAAGCTCAGAAATAGGTTAATAATGTTGAGTTGCAGTCTATATTATAGTGAATTTTTAGTGTGCAACAGAGAACCAATAAAAATATGCAACAACATAAGCAATTTTTTTTAAAAAAACCAAGAACAATAATAGAGATCAAAATTCTCTGTAATCCAGACAGAGGTGAAGACTGAGCGCTGCACCATGTCCAAATGCTGCCAGAGAAACGTTCTTGCTTGCGTAAGTCAGATTTAGAGCATTAAATAGTTGAATTGGCAAAGTTGTGAAATACAAATGAATTACAGATAAAGGAAATTCCTTGCTCATCGCGGTCTGGAGAGCAATATTAACCATCTTGAATATGCTTTCTTTTAAAATTTGGTTGGGCAGAAACTTATGGAGACCCCCATTCCATACGGTTGCATTGGGCTCACCAAGAAACTCTTAGATATGGGCAGATGCTGGGATTGACTTCCAATATTATCCTCTAGTCTTTCCTCTATAATCGTCTCCCAAGAAATCAGATTAGCCTGCAAAGACAGCTAATGTAAATTGTCTGCAAATAATCTAGTGGGTCAGTGTTGTGTGGTGTAGGGTAAGTTTCCAGAAATAGTGCCTAAGCGCTTGGGAGAGTTGGTGCAGCTAATAGGGAGAGCTGTAATTTTATTTACTGTACCACTCTTAAAATTCCTTTCTATCAGTCGTGTCTCCTATTGACATCTCAAATCAATCCTTGTGTTGACGTAAAATAAAATAAAAAATACAAAAAACTCGATCCCATCCTAACGCATGGTACTTGTTCCAATATTTTATTTTTGACCCATCACTTTCCCCTCTGTCAGCTCATATTCCCTTTTTGGTACTGCTAAGATAGTTGGTAATATAATGGCATATATGGTGGACAATAGTGTTCTCATCTTATATTTTCATCTTATATAGTTTTACTCTAGGGGGAGATCGAGCTACATTCCCTCTGACCTAAGAGCATGGTGTTTTCCAGATCATACCAGGAAGTACTGATTTTTGCAATGCGCAAGTAAGGCCTATCATTTCCTTCTCACTAAATAACCACTCAGAGGAGGGCTATGTCTCGGACCTCTAGATGCCTGCAGAAGTGGCAGTGTGGGCCTACTTGGAAGTCTGCACATGGTCAAATTTTGCTATCGATCATGAGTTTGAACTAAACATTATTCAACATTACTCATTGTACAGTTTAAAAAAAAAAAAAAAAAAAAAAAACTAAAAGGAGTCTTAGTGCTTATTTATCCCAACCTAATCCTGTTCGCCAATCCAATACAGTTAAAACTCAATGTTACAACTAGTCTCCTAATCTACCGGAAGGATAAGCGAAATGAGAATCAAGTATTTTGTTGATTCTGCTCAAGGAAAAATGGTAATTATAAACACAACAGTTCGGGCAAGTAATGTTTCTCATATTGTTATTTTACTTTTATTTTTTTTATTTTCTTGAGCGTGGAAGGCATACCACTGTTTTAATAATGTTACCGAGAAAATTCTTTGTTTAGTATATGCTTTTTCAATAACCGAAAAATGTTGGTGAACATCATACACAGCGATCTTACCAGTTATCATGTTGTCCTCTCATAAGTATCCACTCGTAGTAATCAGAAGTCTTCGTGGTAATGCATGGAATATAGTTTTCCCTCACTAAAAGAGAAGGGAGATATCCCCGTATTCTTAAAAAGAGATTTTAAGAATTTAAATAAGACTCCACACAAGGATAAAGACAAGTAATAATAGATTTTCATTAAAAGAAAGAAAGACTACTCTTTATTCGATATCCTCTCCCCTTTCTCTTAAAGGGAAATAATACTATGAAATGTGTGAATGAATCAATATAAATAATTATTTATATGAGTTATTCCTTAAACTTATGATTTTATTTTAATTTATCTCTTTTAATAAAAGAAATAATATTCTATTTTAATTTGTCTCTTTGAATAAGTAGTATATATATTTGTGTATTTATTTAATCAAGGGCAAGAAAATAATTAAATTAATAAATATAAAAATAAATGAATGTGAAAATTTAATAATGAAAGCAAAGTATGAATATCTTATTCACTTATATATCTAAATTTTGAGATTGAGTGTTAGTGTGGATTTCTCCAACTTTGTTACGATGGACCAACATGATAGGATGAACAAGAATAATATTGTTATATCAAGAAACCCCTAGGTTTCAATTATACAAGCTAGTACACTCATGGGTATGAGATCCTTGCTTTAACCTAGCATCTATGCCTACTCAAATAGCTCTTTGACCTTTATCCTTGATGTTTGAGGGTTTCTTTGATGGTCACCACCCACACCTGCTCATGCGATTACCCATTTCTCACCCTCGAGCAATTAGTCGATGATGTTGTTCCTGGACAATGTCGTTCAGTGCATGTAGGTTGGTTGACAAGTACAACTCAGTAGTATGTTCCTATTGGTTTATGACTCTTTTTTTTAAGAAAATAAAATTAAAAATTAAAAAAAATTGTTAGTTGTGTTTTTTTTTTCCTAGTATAAAATTATGGGCATTACATAATTGTCTCTTAAAATTCAACATCTTAGCTTGTTTAACCTTATTATGTCCTTCACAAATAATTTCTAGATTTTCCCAAACTTCTTTAAATATTTTTAGATCCATAACTTTCACTAATTCAATATTTGCAAGACTAGTCAAAAGAACAAACCTTTCTTTACTATTTTTTTCATAGGACTTGATCTCATCAGTTGTCCTAGGTCCATTTGTAGTTATGGTGTGTGTAGTTTTCATTACCTATGTAGTATCATATCCCATTTAAATCAAATAGCCTTCCATCTTCACCTTGTAGAATGCATAGTCTATGCCATCAAACATAGGGATCTCCTCCTTGTTTGAAATCCTATATCTACCTCAATCGGCCATGTTTTTCTCCAAGGAACCTTGCTTTGATCTAATTAAAATATCAAAATCTTCAATAGTAATCAGATCCACATGCATTAATTAAACCCTTACTCCATTATAATGTTTGAACATAAAATGTAGATAGCATAAACTTAAACAACAATAGCATACACAAGAGAACACTAGATTTACATGGAAAATCTAGTAAGGGTAAAAAAAATAGTGAGTATTAGTTCATATTATAAGTAATTGCGAAACTGGTAAAAAGGATCATTACCATAATAGGACACATTCTTTTCAAAAGGGCTCATAACTAGAATAGGAAGAATAAAGAAAAAGATAGATTGCCACATAGATAGGAATATGTTAATGCAACAAGAAGTGCACCCAGTATCTTCAACACCTTCGTGACTTTGTATAAATCATTGCAAACACCTTATGCTCATGAAATCTAGTAATATAACATTTTAAAGCTCGCTTTACTCTGCTCAAAATTGTAATAGAACATTCAACTTTATTCTATTAGTGAAATTAAGTTTTAACATAGGGATAATTAGTATTTCCCATACGGTAGTTTTTCACTTGTTTTTTTTTCACGTCTTTAAAAATCCTGTGCATTATGTAATTTATTATCTCATCTCATCTCATCTTAATAATTTAAAATCCTGGCATTTTCTTTGAATTTTTTTTTGATTGGCTGAGCATAAAAATTTATTTAGGGTTTCCATCTTTTTCGCCATTTCCTTCTTGGGCATGAAAAGGTTAATTTTTTTTTTAACTTGGTCACAAAATATTATCTCACATTCGTGGTGTGATGTAGTTTCTTGCTATTTATATAGTCTCTTACTCCCTTCGTTATAGTGAGCAAAGGCTCATGTGGTCATGAAGATGTTTCTCATTTGTGGTGATTGGTATTGCTATTCTCTCTTGAGTTTTCTTGGTGTGAACATGGAGACTAGGCAATGGATTGAATCATTTTTTACACTAAATGAGGTTTAATTCTTTTTTCAAAGATTTTTTACTTGTGAAAGCACTATCTTTGAATTTTTTTCTAAAATTCATTATAATTGTTTCTTTGGAGAAAAGGAACTTTGAACAATGGAGTGATTTTATTCTCACTATCTTAGTGAGCTTAATCTATTGCCATATTTATATAATGAAGTTCTTGTTCCAAGCATACGTAGTAGGTATATGATTTGGAAATAATTTATGGCTCAAGTCTTTGGAGTTATTTTTGAATCATTTGTTCATTTTGAGTTCCCTTATGCTCATTGGACTTACATTCGAGAATCAAATGGAGATCTTGATACTCCACCAACTCTCAATGATCATCTTTCCAATACTTGTGTGTCTCTTTCTTCCTCATAGAAAATAAACCATGCTTGTGATCCTTTGGAGGTTTCTAAGACTTTAGATGAGGTTGTGGTTGCTTTAGAGGTTCCTAATTCTTTTTTAGAGATAGTTGATCCACCTTCATTAAGTACTTCCATCATTCTCGAGCAACAAGATTATCATTGTATTATTGATTGGGATTCATATTTGTTGGAAATTGGTTTATTGTTCATGGAGTCTCACATTTCATAATTGGAAGACACATTTGAAGGATTAATTTTCCTATTTGATGATAGTTGTGGTAAAATTGTTGTCACTCCATCTTTCTTTGAAGAATGTTTAAAATAAATTTCCAATGGCACCTTGTTTGTCATCTTCTATTGTGGCTGGGCATGTTCCTGATTGGTTTGTGGCATTGTCTTCTAAGATCTTGGTGACAAATGAGTAGATTTTAGAGAAATTTTCATCCTATATTAGGATTTCACTTGCTAATTCCTATCCAGAATGGGAGGCATACCTGCATTTGTACTTGGTTTTGTTTCTTCCAGAAGGGAGATGAGTTTGTTGATATTATATCATGTTCGGTCTTCAGGCACTTACCATTTTTGTAAGTGATTACACATTGTGCATGGGATATATAGTCTATCTCCTTCTCTCTTATGGGGGGGTCATTGATTTTATATACATTTTGTACGTAGTCCTTGTGGTTTTTATTCAGTCCTCCATCTATGCATCTTTTTTTTATTTTCTCTCTTTTGGAGAGGGGTTTTTTCCCACAAGTTTTTCTGCTTTTCTCTAGTTGTGAGAGATATCTTTTCGCATTATAAATGGTTACTTAACATGGTTGTGTATCCAGGACCCATAAACATCCTCATTTTGTATAATAATTCTCTCTAAGTTTGCACTTTTAAGGGGGCATGCTAGTGTAATTTGGTTTTAACATAGGGATAATTAGTTTTTCACTATAAGCTAG
>VDFB02150632.1:0-13714 GCA_007258455.2 Sequoia sempervirens
AAATTTCATGCATTAACTCAAGTAAAGAAGTCTTTGAATTATGTGTTATTCATTCAATCTTCATTAACAGGTGAAGTTTTCACAAAAGAAGAAGATATTCAGGGGGAAGGGGTAAGATTTTTCTCTAATATGTTGTCGGTACCTATGAATAAGCCTGATTCTACTTCTAAGGATGTTGAGGAGCTTCTTGGAAATATTCCTAAGCTCCTTCATCAAGAGGATAATGATCAATTGTTGAAACCTTTTACTCTTGAGGAGATTAAGAAGGTTGTTTTTTCCTTTCCACTTGACAAAGCACCAGGTCTAGATGGTTTCACTGGTTTATTCTTTAAAAAATGCTAGGATTTTGTTGGTTTTGATGTCTTGTTAGCACTAGAAGAATCTAGGAAGTCAAGATCAATGCTGAAACAATTTAACACAACTCACATTGTGGTTATTCCTAAAGTCAAAGAGACAAAAACTTTTGTAGACTTTAGGCCAATCTCCTTGTGCAACACTATAAAAAAAATCTTCACCAAAGCCATTTGTCTCAAGTTGCAACCTCTCATACCAAAAATAATATCTCATGAATAAGGGGGTTTTGTTCCTGGAAGGGAGACACCTGAAGGGGCACTCCTAGCCCATCAATTGTTGCATACAATCAAATATAATGCTTTGTCCTCTTTTGTTATCAAGCTTGATATGATGAAGGCATACGATAGGGTTGATTAGGACTTTTTGATGTAGGTCCTACAAAGGTTTGGTTTTTCTTTGAAATTGTGTAAGTGGGTTCACTTGTGCTTGTCAGGAGCTAATTTTTTAGTATTGATTAATGGAACTCCAGTTGGATTCTTTAGATATACTCAGGGAGTGAGGCAGGGAGACCCACTCTCCCCTTTTCTCTTTATCATCATGGTAGAAGCATTGAGTAGAAAAAACACAAAAGCTCATGAATAGGGGCTCTGGCAGGGAGTTATCATCCCAAATACTACAATACAAGCCACACATTCTTTATTTGTAGATGAGACCTTACTATTTGCTAAATATTCTTTATCGGAGGAAAAACAAGTTAAACAGGTGCCTGATAAATACACTTTAGCTTCGGGTCAAAAAATAAATGCCTCTAAATAAAAAAAATTCATTTTCAATACTTCCCCATCTCTTTCAAGAAGACTAGTAAATTTGTTGGGATTTCAAGAAGTGGAGCTTCCAAGTGCATATCTAGGCATTCCTTTCTTTTCAAGGGCATATAAGCTTCACCACTAGCAGAAGGTTATAGACAGGATAAAATCCAGGATCTTATCTTGGAAGGAAAGGTTCTTGTCTTTTTTCTAGCCAAATCCTTCTAATAGAATTAGTCCTAGCAACAATTCCTAACTATTTTATGGTTGTAATGAAAGCTCTAAAAGGTATTTTGTAGTAGATTGAGAAGCTCATCAAGAACTTCCTATGGAGAGGAAATGTGGATGATAAAAGAAATATCCATTTGATCTCCTTGGAAAACTTGTGCACAAATAAAAACAATGGTGGAGTTGGCATGCATAATTTGACTGCAAGAAATTTAGTGTTGGAAGCCAAACTAGTTTGGCATATGTGCCAAAATCCAAAACTGAGATGGTGCTCTCTTATGCAAGAAAAGTATTTGGACAATGACAATCCAAACATAATTTTAACTATCTCAAACCCTCCTACTGGATTTGTGATGTGGAACTTTTTGGTAACGTGTAGGGAGGTAATTCTTCTATATCTAACCTGGGAGGTTCATAATGGGGAAAGTGTACATTTTTGGAAGGATTCATGGAATGGATTCCCTCCTCTATCTTCAATTCAAGAATTATCCCTAGTTGAGCAAGTATATACAGATTTATGGGGCAGTAAATTGAAGGATTATATAGCCAATATAGATCCTATCTCTGGAAAAGTTGTTTGGAAAGATTTTTCTTCTCCACAAATAACAACCAATCAGAGATGCATGCTTTTTAAACATCTATAGGATAGGATTGTGTCCTTATCAGGAGCCTCAAATATATTAATTTGGGCACCTTCAAAGGATGGGAATTACACAGTTAAGCAAGGTTATAAATCTCTAAGAGTTGTTGTGGCTCATTCTCAATCACATAGAGCGTACTCATTTTGCTAGAATCCAATGATATTGCCTAAGGCTGGTAACTTTACATGGCTAGCTCTTTGTAAAATAATATTAGCAAGTGATAGATTAAGCAAGTTAGGCTTTGTCAATCCTTTCAAGTGTGTTTTATGTCAAGAAGCTTATGAAACTGTAGATCACTTATTCTTGGAATGTCCTTGGGCACAAGAATGTTGGAAATTTATCATTGAAGAAAAAATGAATATTTCTTTTCCATTGCCATCCAATTTATGGGACCTATTCTCTACCTAGCCCTTATTATTTAAATCCTCCTTCTTTGCTTGCATATGGAAAGTTGCTCCTACATTAGTAGTTTGGAGCTTGTGGTGGGAGAGAAATAAAGGAATGTTTAGGCAGCAATCCCAAATAGTCATGCAAGTTAAAAGCAAGATTGAGCAAAAAATTTCTGAGGTAGTTAATGCTTATGTTCAAAGGCATAAGAATGTTTCTTTAGTATTTTCGAATTGGGATAACTAGATACTGCAAAATTGGGAATCAATATCTCTTCCTTTTAAAGGATCTCAAAAGATTGCTCCACAACTTAAAATTGATAGAAGTCAAATGGTAGCCTCCTTCAAAAGAGTTTCTTAAGCTCAATTTTGATGGATCTTCAAGGGGTAACCCAGGGCTGTAAGGTGTTGGTATAGCCATCGGGAATTGGCAAGGCTCTCTCCTAGCAATTAAAGTAGTCCATTTGACCAATTTCACTAATAACATTGCTCCACAACTTAAAATTGATAGAAGTCAAATGGTAGCCTCCTTCAAAAGAGTTTCTTAAGCTCAATTTTGATGGATCTTCAAGGGGTAACCCAGGGCTGTAAGGTGTTGGTATAGCCATCGGGAATTGGCAAGGCTCTCTCCTAGCAATTAAAGTAGTCCATTTGACCAATTTCACTAATAACATTGCAAAAAGTCTTGCTCTACTTTATGGTCTGCAAGTTGCAAAGTCTATGGATATTCAAAATCTACACATTGAAGGGGATTCTCTGATTATAATAAATGCTTGCAAGGAGAGATTCATACACAACTAGAAGCTTAGATATATTTTGTCTAAAGCTTGGCATTTCCTAGATTCTTTTGAGGAAGTTCATATATCACACTCATATAGAGAAGGTAATAAACTAGCTGATAGAGTAGCAAATATGGGATGTAATGGGAATTTTTTTGAAATCACTAGGTATTGGGAGATTATAAATAATTTTCCTCATTTGTCAGCTCTTCCCGGTGATGATGGAATTCATAATAGTTGTTAAAGATTATTCATCAATGTGCATAGTCAGGGATTGAAGTGTTGATTGTCATTTTTTGCTTAGTTGGTGTGACAACTAGGATGTGTGATGTGAAGGAAAATTTGGTTTCCCTGGCTTGCCAATAAGGATAGGGGATGTGGGATTGCTTTGTAGGAGGTGACCAGTCTCGATTAAATAGAGTAGTTGATTATCAGTTTGTAGATGTATGAGTAGTGATTATTGACCTTCATCATCAGGATGTTGGTGGTTTTGAAAAGCTCATCTCATGCTTTGGATACTGCAGCTACATCCTTCCTAGAACTGGTGTTGGTTAGATAAATATTCCTTAATGCTTGTTGTATGTATTAATGATCGTTTCCCTTCATCATTAGGTTACCAATAGATTTGAAAGGCCAACCTTAAGTCATGATTACGGTAGACATGTCCTTCTTTGAATAGGTGTTGGCTCTTCTGAAATCGAAATTAGTGAAATATTTTTCACACACCTCATCTCAAGGAATTCATGTGCTGATATCAAAATTTGCAGCCACATTATAACATACTATTCTCCAATAAATACACCAAATATACGCACATGTTGTTTATTGACTATAAAGGAAGGTGGGTGCTAAGTGGCATCATCCTGCAATGTTGTTTAATTAGTCCTTTAATATTTCTATTTGGGTGTGGAGAATTTGCAACATGGATTTCAAGCCTTGGAATTTAAGGGTGTGCATGGAGGTTCAACAATGGGAGTTTCATTTTGAGGAATATCTCTCACATGATTGTCTGAAGGTAGTGTTTAATTTGTCTTTCCCTAGAGTGGAGGAAACCATTCGATGCACCATCCTTGGAACAGAGGTCACGAGTTCGCGTGCTAGAAGGATCATATTTCCTTCATAGGTGCTTTCTGTTTTCCTGTCTAACATAATGGATTTGTTGCAGTCCTATAGGGAATCAGTGTTTATTGTTGAACAATTTGTCAAGCCCCGTTTTCTTCAACATAATGCCCTGTTACTTGCTACTAAAAAATATAATGTGTTCGTTGGGGAAGGGGATATAGGTGGTTTATTCCCAAGAGAGTTTATCTTTCACAACTAGGTTTATGAGGATATTTTTGAATCCATTAGATTAGCCCTGCAATATAAGAGTGATAGCAGGTTGTTAAATGCTTTAAGGAAGAACTGTAGGATTGTCTGTGTGAAAATGGATAGGACAATAAAGGATAAATATTATGCAATATCTTTTCTCAAGGCTCATGATACCCATTCCCCGATTAATTCTGTTGGAGGAGAAGGTCGAGGTTTCTCACCAGTCCCAAATTTGGGTCAGGTGGTAGGTCATGAAAATTCATTAGCTCCAAATGCAGTTCAAGTGGAAGTTCAAGGGTTTTCACCAAATCCACCGGTGGGCCATATGGAAATAGAGGTTGTGGGTCTGTATGAAAATGATGTTGGCAGAGGATTGGGGACAACAGTTCACCCTTGGAAAAATTGGGGCCCTCAAATGTCAAATGCTCTGGGTGTAGAACAAGGTTTCAATGTTCATGGGTGGCATGTTCATTGTGCACTAGTTGCGAGAAATGCCCTGTTTGATGGTCAAGGATCCATTGTACATGGGTGGCCTATCCAGTGAGAACCAGTTGCAGACGATGCTCTTGTGGGTCATGCAGTTGCAGATAATCCTCTTATGGGATGGGATAGCCAAGTTGGGGGAAGTTCTGAGGCACAAGGGGAAAATTTTGTTCAGATGATTTCAATGGAGGAATAGCTAGTGATGGGTCATGTAATTTTTTGAGAATTTTGGTTTGAACCTAGTTATACTGTATTGTCAGTCTTTAGAGGGTCATAATGATATGGTATTTCTAAGTAGTAATAGATTGAACGCTTCAAAATTTTGCATTCCCTCCACATTGTAATGTGATGTTTAAAATATTTGGAAAGTCATGGAATCAAAAAATCCATCTTCTATGTATAAAACTTATTTTTACTATATATAATATATGGGCTTAATGCCTTTGGTCTAAAAAAAAAACCAGAAATCTAACCTAAATTAAAAATTAGAAAATTAAACTAACTTAAAAATCATAAATATAATCTAAATTAAAAATTAGAAATCTAAATTAAAAATCAGAAAACTAAACTAACTTAAAAATCATAAATCTAATCTAAATTAAAAATTAGAAATGTAATAAAAAATAGAGAACTAAACTAACTTAAAAATTAGAAATCTAATCTAAATAAAAAAAAATAAATTAAACTAACTTAAAATTTAAAAATCTAATCTAAATTAAAAATTAGAGAACTAAACTAACTTAAAAAAAAAATCTAATCTAAATTAAATAGATTTAGTACAAGAGGAAATGACAGAACAAGGGTTTCGTACGGGGGCCTCAAAAAGTTGGGGAGATGAAGCTATTGGAGATCCGCCTCCACCAGGTGTGAATGTCATAGATAAGCATAACCCGCAATGGGTCTTTCATGATGGCAGATGGGTCGACAGAGCACCCAAAAGTTAGAGAGGTGAAGCTAAAAAGTCAATCCTAATATGGGAAAAATACCTCTCCACTCAGATTATTTTAGAGGTTTTCAGAATACAAGAAGATCTTCCCAGAGATCAAAGGGTTGGCCAAGGGAAAAAGAGTCTGTTCCACAGACAAATAGTAAGATGTTGCTCTGTTCTTCATCTCAAAATTCAAGTGGTTGGGTTAAAGGCCCTATGGACCAAACGTGTGATCCTTCAATTCATGCTCTTTCAGAACATCGACATGAGGGGATTAGGGAAGAATCTTTAAAAACAAAAGATGGATCTAATCAACAAGTGTTAAAAAAAGATGCGGAGAACCCTAGCAAGGTTTCAGAAGTTACATATTCATGGGTTAACAAAGAGGATGGCGCTAATGATAAAGTGTGGGTTCTAGTTCCTTTTATTCATGCAGAAATTCAGCCTCTCAGTCAAAAAACTTAAGATCTGCATGGGTTCGTGGTGGTTCTGCAGGTTTGGGGAGAGGGTTTATCTCTGTCAAAACTTCACAAGTTTGTTCATGCACACTGGTATGGAACTCTGTATTTCTAGGTTCTCTCTTTGAACACGTTTGTCCTGGTTTTGGATTTGGTTGAAGCAAAAAGTAAGGTTTTAGAAAGTAAATATACTTGGTTTGGGAAAAATTTAATTTAATTTTTCCCTAGCACCCGTTTTTTCAAAGTTCTCAAGTTTTAAGTGGGGAAGTCCCAACCTAGTTCAAATTACCTAAGATTCCTTTGGAATTTACAGATCTAGAGATCTTAGAAGCTATTGGGAATTCCTTTGGGAATTTCCTGCTTCAGATACTTCAATTGTTGAGGGACTATTGTGTGTTAAAATTTTTGTGCTAATAAACCCTAAATTGAATCTTCCAAGAATATGTAACTTAAAATCGATTGATGGCATTTGGAGGCAAGATATAGTGAAAGAGTTTGGTGGGTTTCAAAAAACCTCAATCATGATTGATGCACCCCTCTTTAAAAAACTTGAGCTTTCTCCTTCAAAGAGTGATTTGGGGTGTTCGGGTATGGAAAATATTGGTCATTGGTTTTCTTCTTCTGCTCCTTTGATAGGAAAATCATATAACATGTCTGGGGAAACCAATTCTCCTATGGTTGAAATCGTGCCTACTCCCTCCATACCCACCTCCAAACCAGTGGGGGAAGACAAAAGGCTTGCAGAGGGAGAAGGAAAAAATCTTGCAAAATCTCCTAATCATGCCGATACTCAAGGCTCAAACTCTCCTTCTTTTGCATTTGTGCCAGTTTCAGCTCCTTTGGAAAAAGAAATCAATAACCCTCCAATCAAGGATTTCCTGACACCTCTTTAAGGGTGCCTATTATTGTGCATGAATCTCGTGTTGCTTCCTGCCCAACTCAGGCTAATGGGTTAAAAATCTCCACCAAGAATTTCCCCACACCTTCTCATAACGAGAATTTTTCTGAATCTCATGCTGCTTCCTACCCATCTTGGGCTGATGGGTTAAAAAGCTCCCCATGCCTCTTTAAAAATTAGACAAATCAGATCAAAATGGATCATTAATTAATTAAGAAAGTGCATTAGATAATTAAAACTTCTAATACACTCTTTAATGAGGAGACTCAGGATCAGGTGTTGGCTGCAATAGATAATGACCTTCTGCAAATTGAGAAAGGACTAGATATTCCTATGTCTCTGAACCCCTTTGATGCAATTTCTCTGGATAAGGATTTAGGTTCAAAATTTTTGGTTGTTATGGGTGGGAGTCCTTCTCCCAAAGTGAATTTTCCTATATCTCAATCTCCTTTATCAACAAAATATCCTTCCTCTACTCCAAAAAAGAGAGGTTTAAAACCCAAAATATTCTAAACTCTACGAGAGATTGATGCTGGTATTCAAGCTACACTTTTTTCCTCCGCCCAAAAAGTAGAGAACTTTCAGCCCACCATTGAAAGGATCTGGGCTGCTAAAAAGAATTTGTAGTTGGAGACTACTGCAGGGACATCTTCCCAATCAAAATCTTAGAGGAAGAGGGGAGACTCATCCTCCCCTCGAGGAGAATGAGGATCATATCATGGAACGTTAGGGGCTTAAATGCCCCTAACAAGCGGCACCTAATCGAGCATCAATTGGCAGTTGTAGATTGTGATTTAGTAATGTTGCAAGAAACAAAATTGAATACATTAGGAAAATGCCCTCTTTTCTAAGTGGGTTGTTTGGAAACATTCCTCTTTCCTATCTTCAAGGGCTTCAAGTGGGCTTGCCTTCCTTTGGAAGGAAAAATCATTAGATTTAATGGAGGTGGCCTCTTCTTTTCACTGGTCTCTAGCACTAGTAAAGAGTAGGGTGTCAGAGGTTTTCTTTTGGTTGGTTAATGTTATGGTCCAGTTCCCCCATTTGAGAAACAAAAGTTATGGGATCTTTTATCTCTGGTTTCTCAGTCTCTAAATGAATCTTTGGTTATTTTTGGTGGTTATTTCAATGCAATAGTGGAAGAGTCAGAGAAAACTGGTGGTATCCTTCCTAATAAAAGGGTCTTGGATAATTTTAAAGGGTTTATTGAATCTAACAATCTCATTGACTACAGACCCCAAAATAGTTCTTTCACTTGGTCCAATAAAAGGAAGGAGTTTTTCCAAATTGCAGAGAGGCTTGATCATTTTTTGTTATCTCCAAGTTGGTTGAACTCTGAGTTTGATGTTTATTCTTTGATTCTGGGCTATTTGGGTTCATATCACTTTCTAATTTTGTTAGTAGTGTTGGAAGATAGAGATCCTAATAAGATTCCCTTTAAATTTGAGCCCATGTGACAATGGGACTCAAGCTTCTTGCCTATGATTCAATTATGGTGAGATAATTCTCCCTTCTTTGAAGGGTCTCATATGTTTTAGCTGGTCAAGAAATTGAACTTCTTAAAGGGAAAATTCAAAGATTGGAATATCTCACACTTTAAGAACATCTTTGCAGAAAAATTAGATTGCAATCAGAAATTGAAGCTCTCAATGAACATGTAATTCACGATGGTTTAAATCCACTTTCATTTGACCTGCAAAAATCCCTAATTTTTGAATTGGAAGAAATTCTTCTACGTGAAGAATGCAATTGGAGGTAAAAATCTAAAGAAACATGGCTTTCAAAAGGAGATAGGAATACAAAGTTTTTTCATGCATCAACAAAAATCAAGCAACAAAATAGCAGGATTTCTTCTATAAAGAATGAAGTTGGTAGTATACTAGAAATTGACAAGGAAATATCCAAAGAAGCTACCTACTTCTTTAAAAATTTACTAATTGCAGAGCCTGTTAATATTAGCAATTATTTATTAGATTTTATTCCTACTTTAGTATCCCAGGAAGATAATAATTTTCTTATGGCTTCCTTCACTATTGAGGAATTAAAGCATGTAGTTTTTATTATGCACCCTGAAAAAGCTCTAGGCCTTGATGGTTATACTGCCTTATTTTTTCAAATGTGTTGGAATATAATTGGTCAAGATGTCTTGCGTGCCCTGGAAGAGTCGAGGAAAAATAGAACTATTCTAAAAGAACTCAATACTACTTTCATTGCCATCATTCCAAAGGTGGAATCTCCCTCCATATTTGTTGACTTCAGACCAATTTCTCTTTGTAATACCTTATACAAAATATTTACGAAGGAAATTTCTATTCATCTTGCTAAAATCATCCCCCACATCATTTCAGAAGAGCAAGGAGGTTTTGTTCCTGGAAGGGAAATTGTTGATGGAGCAATAGTTGCTCATGAAATCTTACATTCAATTAAGCAACACAAATACCCAACAATGATTTTGAAATTGGATATGATGAAGGCCTAAGATAGCGTCAATTGGGATTTTCTTCTTGCAGTCCTCCGCAAGTTTAGTTTTTTATAAAATGGACAAAATGGATTTATTCTTGTATTTCTTCTGCAAGATTTTCAGTTTTGATTAATGGCTCCCCTTCTGGTTTTTTCTCCTCCTCTAGGGGGCTGAGACAAGGGGATCCCTGTTGATGTTTTTTTTATGCACTTCTCAACAAAGGCAGTGCATAGGTGCACTACCTCTCTTGAAAGACAAACTTCCACAATCATATTGCAGAACACTATCCCAAGGTCTCTAATGTCAGGTCTTGACAATGCTTGGAATATCTTAGTTGATTTATGTGATTTGCTAGAATCACAAGGCAGACTTACAGATGAGTTACAAAGCATGGAAAGTTGGGTTTGTAAATGCAGTTTCAAAGTGCTGGAAGTGAATGAATAGTGGTTGTCCACTCAAAACAGCAAGTTGAAACTCATCAAGTTCATTTGATTTAGCTTCATGGTGATGCTTTGGATCCTACTCTAACCAAGGATTAAAAGAAATAGAAAAAGGAGAAGGGTTAAGAAAGCTATTCTAATCCTAAGCTATGAATGAACAGTAACAATGGTGGCTGCTACAGTAGACAGGCTTCCTAAACTGAGTTTTGCTTAACCAAGAGAAACCTACAGCTACAAAAAACCAGTGCAATCTTCTAAGGTCTGTTGATTTTCAAATTACACATACACATCATGAACATGCAATTGAACTAGGTTGCAACAATGATATAAAGCCCAGACTAACTTTGCACAACAACTTGTCATCAGCAAGTGCTAAAAATATAGGCCGGAAGTTTATCAAATACTATAACAACACCATCATGACAGCCATTCAAGAAACTAATACTAAAACTAACATAGAAGGTAGAACCATGCATGCAAGATGAGCAAAATCAAAGAGAACATCCATAAAATCATGCAATGCTATCTTCTATTACTACAAATGCTTTTTACAACAGCTCTCTAACCCTTACAAATGAGGGGAAAACCCCTATTTATAGTTTTCCAAAGCCCAAATGAATGGCTAGGATTAATTCACAATGAGTGGCCTAGATTTGATTTACATTAGGGTTTCACCTACCCCACAATATTCAACAATTAAAAATAAATTCCTTGTCTTTTCTTTGTTTTGTCATCTAGTGCCCAAGTGTTGTAGTTGTTTCATCATTTAGCTGATTGCCTTTTTACTATAGCTGAAACTGCCTGAAAGCTACCTTCTTACTTGATGTGTTTACAGCGTTCTTCCTTGGATCAAACAAGCCCGTTGACAATTGGCATCAATGGATTGGTTGCCCCTGATTTGGGCAGACAACTCCCTTATGCTTTCTTCAAGGCCACCCCCTTGCATTTTTGTCCTTGAATTCCTTGGCACAGACCTTCTTATAATGCCGACCCTATTGGTGGGTGCTAGGGGGAGAGGCGAACATGAAATGAATGGTGAAAGGAGTGATGCACTTTTCCTTGTACAGCTTTCTCAATGGGTCTGCTTGATAGACCCGCGGTAGACTTCTTGAATCTTCCATACATGAAGTGTTGTAAGTGCTTTCATATACAAATCAAGGAAAACGTTAGTCAAATTTTGCAAAATCCTTGTTAGATCTATCCATGCATAATCAAAAGATCATAATATTCATATTTGGAGCTCATTTGGACCATAAACATTAATGTAGGCCCAAGGGGGCAGACAGTGAACAAGGGACAACAAATTGGAAAGGAAGTTCTCAGACCTCACAAAACTTAGCAAAACCAAGATTTTTCAATCATAGCGCATGTGAAAAGGGGAAGAAAGAGTGCCTAGAAAAAATTCCTTAACATTGGACTCATTTGAAAAAATCAAAAGCTTGGAAGGGGAAAGTCGGAGGGTCACCGCCCTTTTTGAAAAGTCAATGAGCACATGACAGCCTAGAAGGAAAGTCTCGGATGGCGACGAAGTCCTGAAAATAGCCACGGAGGGAGGGAGTCCTGGAAATGGCCACGGAGGGGCCAGGTCCCAAAGGCCAGGTCGTCGGGGCTCCAGGGATGTTCAAAACGGCCACGAAGGGGCGGAGTCCTGAAAACGGCCACAGAGGGGCCAGGTTCTAGAGGCTGGGTCATTGGGGCTCCACAGATGTTCAAATTGACCATGGAGGGGCCAGGTTCCAGAGGCTAGGTTGTCGGGGCTCCACAGATGTTCAAAACGGCCATGGATTGATGGAGTCCTAGAAATGACCATGGAGGGGCCAGGTCCTGGAGGTCGGGTCGTCGAGGCTCTACGGATGTTTCAAAACAACTACGGAGGGACAAAGTACCGAAAATGGCCACGGAGGGGCCAGGTCCCAGAGGTCGAGTCGTCGGGGCTCCACGAATGTTTCAAAATAGCCATGGAGGGATGGAGTCCCAGAAACGGCCACGAAGGGGCCAGGTTCTGGAGGCTGGGTCGCCGGGGCTCCATGGATGTTTCAAAATAGCCAAAGAGGGAGGGAGTTCCGAAGGGAAAGTTCTGAAACCATCGAAACTTAACGAAACATTGACGAAACCTTGGCAGTTCACTTAGGTACCACAAAAACATCCCAAATCCATAGGAAACTTGTCCCCAAAGTAAAAAATGTAGAAAAAAGTGAATCAAGTGATCAAGAGCCAAGTTAGCAGGAACAAGACAAAAGGCATAAAAGGGAAGGGGGAATTTGTTTCTCCCTCGACTTGAATACCCCAAGTAAGTGAATTTGGTAAGGAGAATTTGATTGTTTGAAGGCACATGACCAATTTGGGCTTGGAAAATGGGGCACACAAAACAAGATAGGAGCAAAGCAGCCTATCGGGAGCGAAAAAAAGGGGGTCCCTACCTACAGCGGGGCGTGTGTGCAAAAAATGCACAACAAATGGTGACTCACTAGGGAAATGCTCCAGAGCATTTTAATGACAAACTGGAATCACAAACCCAGAATCTCTGGTTCTGACCTTCGCGCTAGGGAAAACAAACCAGATGCTCAACCAAAGGATCAAAACCACTAGCCAACCCAACCTTCAGTATGCTGAAAATCCAAGTGTGTGCAGTTGTGTTAATTCCCATCCTTCAATTGCTACAGGAACCAAGCTCCATCAAGTTAAGCTATGTATTTTATTCTAATTCCAAAAGCATCTGGGACATTGCCTCCCTACCAGTTAAGCATCCATAGCCCTGATGAGGTTGTCACTGTGATTCTCCTGAACATTGTTCTACTGCCGGCCAAGCGTCCATAGCCCCAATAGAGTTGCTTAGATACCCCAAAAAAGTTGAATTTTCTCTTTCTTGTAATTTTCAATGTTTTCTTTATTTCTTTCTTTTCTCTTTTCAGCTCTTTTATTTCAACTCACAAGCATTGAAGCTCACACTCAGGGCTGAGAATCACAGTGGCGCTGGAGTAGAATTTTAGATTTTTCACTTAACTAGACTTCACAAAAGTCCCTACAATGACCGTCAGATTCTTAAGATGTGTAAGAGCTGTAAGATTTCCGAATACGTCAGAGTCAGACTAAACCAACAACTTATCCTCTTTGATCAAACACCCAGATCACTTGACGCTAACAGAAGGCCTTCACCATCCACTCTGAAGACTTGATTAGAGTTTAACAAAGAAATACGTAGAACAACCTCAGGCGATAAGTATGGTTGTTTTGTGCACAGATGTGCCCAACTAAAAGCAAAGGGACCCCGAGCAAAGCAGCAGCAAAGCGAAAGCAGACAAAAAGAAAACAACCTACAAAAAACCAACTAACCTAAGGAAAGTAGGAAAGTAGAGTATTTATAGGAAACCTATACTACTCAAAACGGGCTATGTACAAAGATATTTACATAGCACTATGTTCAGGCAGGGTGAGCTGACATTAATGTTTACTAGATTTCATAATGCATGCACAAGAAAATGAGCAATCGTTATCATTCTTAACCATGCAAACTTATCTTTATATTTAGAAAAAAGGAAGTTCAACATTGTAGCACTCAAGTTCAATCACGTCATCATGAAAAATCAGAAATTGAGTAGGCTCG
>VDFB02150634.1:0-34428 GCA_007258455.2 Sequoia sempervirens
TATTGACCCTAAATGAGTGGAAGTTATACTCAAGATCTAACCACCTGCTAGCATGAAGGAGATGAAGTCATTCTTTGGTAAAATCAACTTTGTAAGGAAGTTCATCACTAGATTTTCTAAGATAGTCAAACCATTGAATGCCATGTTGAAACAAGAAGCTAAAGTTGAATGGAGTGTGGTAGAAAAAGAAGCATTTGCATAAATTAAGAGAGCTATTGCAAAAGATCTAGTATTGGTAAGTCCTCATTATGCCAAGCCTTTTTACATATATTCATTTTCTTCTGATCACTCCTGTGATGGCATGTTGACTCAAAAGTATGATCAAGGGAATGAAAACCCTATAGCATTTATGAGTGCTCCCTTGAAGGATGCAGAACTAAGGTAGCCAAGTGTAGAAAAGTAGGCCTATGCCTTGGTCAGAGCTGTGAAAAATTTTATACACTATATTCTCAGGAACAAGGTCTTCACAATAGTACCAAACCCTACAGTCAAGATGCTGCTAATACAAAATGAATTGGGAGAATGAAAAGCTAAGTGGGTGACTATGTTACAAGAGTATGACATTGAGATTCAACCCATGAAGCTGGTGAGACGACAAGGGCTGACCAAAACAATGGTAGAGATGGGTCTTGACCTCATAGCTCAACACTATCACCTCCAAGATGTATCCCCAGGAGATTGGTATGATGATATTATCTATTACCTTTTGAACCAACAATGTCCTGAATATCTTAATTCAGTGGAAAAGAGAGATTTTTGTTTGATGAGTGATATTTTCATGCTAAAGTGTGTTGTCCTATACAAAAAGAATCATGAGGGCGTCTACTTAAGGAGCTTAGGAAAAGTAGAAGCTCTAAGGGTCATGGCAGGGTTTCATGATAGATATGGCATTGGACATGGATCTACACCTTCTACTGCGAATTAGATTTTGAGGGTTAATTATTATTGGCCCACATTATTCAAATATTCTCATAACCATGTCAAAACTTGTAATGTGTGTCAGACTGTAGTAACTAGGGAGAAGCACACAACTCTTCCACTTCAACCAGTGTTTGAGGTAAAACCATTTGCACAATGGGGTTTGGACTTCATAGGTCCAATCAATCCACCTTCTTCTATAGGCCACAGGTATATTATTACTATTACTAATTACTTTACAAGATGGACTGAGGCTCTTGCTTGCAAACAGTGTACTTCAGAAGTGGTAATCAATTTCATCAAACCAAGTATTATCAATCACTTTAGATGTCCTTTGTCTTTACTTTGTGATAATGGTCCTGCATTTGCATCACTAGAATTTTCTAACTGGGCCTTTGATCATGGGATCATACTAAAGTTTGCATCTAATTACTAGCCACAAGGCAATGGTTTGGCTGAGTCTTCCAATAAGAACCTATTAACAATCATTTGTAAGTTGTTAGAGAAGAATCCCAAGGATTGGCACACTCAACTTAGATTTTCTCTCTAGGCAGACTGTACAAGACATAAGACATCTTTAGGCACCTCTCCTTACCACCTTGTATATGGTCTAGAGCTTGTATTCCCCATTTAGTTGAAAATCCCCACTTTATAGTTCATTAATGAATATTATGATGAAGGGGACAAACGTGAAGCCTGCCTAGCTGTATTGTTACACCTTGAAGAAAGAAGAGATGAAGCATTGGAAAATTTTTCCAAACATCAAGGTGTAGTCAAAAGATGGTTTGATAGAAGAGCCAAGGTAAAAGCCTTTCAAATCTCTGACTTGGTTCTCTACTGGGATAAAGCCCATGACTGTAAGGGAGAGCATCGTAAATTTGAAAAACTTTGGCTTGGCCCCTATCAAATTTTAGAGATTCTAGGAGATAATGCTTTTTTTTTTAAAACCCTCACTGGAGAGGATATCCCATTGCCTATCAATGGGCAGTACCTGAAGCATTATTTCCAATCATGAGCTTTTTACAACTCTTTTCTTGTACGTAGTTAGAGTAGGTTTCCTTTCTGTTTGGTTTGTTTTGTCTTGGTTAGAGTAGATTTCCCTTTCTTCTTTGCTTTTTTTGTCTGCTATTATTGGTTAGTTTAGGTTTTCTTTTGGTTTGGTTTTCTTTTGCTTCACTCTTGCTTTGGGGGTTTTTGTTTTCTTTTGGATGTGTTGCATCTACATGGAAATCATATTATTATCTGGGACTATTCTGAATGTTTCTTTTACAAACTTTAATTATTTTTTCCAAAGTCAGTTTGTGAAGGTCCTTTATTTAGTGTCACATGTAATTATTACTATGAGTGGATGAATCATAGACATGTTAAATCTAGAATGTATTTGGGTCTCATATCTTTACACAGATCACTTAAAATTCCAAGGTTGCACATAGTCCTTATGAAGTCTGCTTAGGTGAAAAATATTATATTCTGCTTCAGCACCACTGTGGTTCTTAGCCTTGAGTGTGAACTTCATTGTTCACAGGTTGAAATGAAAAAATGAAAAGAAAAGAAATATCAAAAAGCAAAAGAAAGAGAAACTATTGAAAATAAAAAGAATGATTTCATCTTATTAGGGTCATCTAAGTATCTCCACCGGGGCTATGGATGCTTTGCTGGTAGTAGAGCTATGCTTGGGAGGACCACAGTGATAACCTCGTCAGGGCTATGGATGCCTAACTGGTAGCATGACTCTATCTAGAATGCTTTTGGAGTTAGAATCTTTATGAAGCCTAGTCAGACTAAATTTGGTTCTTATTGCAACTAAGGAAATGGGAATGAATAGATATGCACACACTTTGACCCTAGTACAAGAAGGATTTGCTTCCATGTGACTTATGAAGCTCTATCAAATTGGTGACCTAATGTGATAACTAAAACTAGAGATCTTGGGTTCTTGATTCTAGTTTTCCATTGAAATGCTCTAGAGCATTTTCCTAGTAGGAGTCACCATTTGTTGTGTAGTTTTCACACACACGCCCTGTCGAAAGTAGGGACCCTCTTTTTCTTTCATTTTTGGTATTTTGGCCATTTGATTTTGAGGATTTGGTTGCCTTGGCATGTTCCTAAATGATTATCCTCCTTGTACAAATCCCCCTTTTTGGGAAGCACTTTGAGAATCTTATGTTCTAGACTCATTTCAGGTTTTTCATTGTTTTTGGGAAAATTCCCTCTGGGTAGAGTTCCTAGACACTTTGAAAACCCAGTGGCAGATGTTTTGCACTATTTTCTAGAAATTCTGATCCTTCATAGAATTCTGCATGGAATGGATTTCCCTGAAATTCCATAACCTCGTCGAATTCCTGGATTGCATTTTGACATGTCTTATTGATTGCATTAATGCTCAATGGTATGATTCCTAAGGCATATATTTAGTGGGGTTTTGAGGATTTCTTGTTGTCATTTGCTCTGTGTTGCCATTGAGATATTGATTTTGAAGTGCTTAAGTGGTTTACTGGCATGAGTGATTGATTCAAGGATTTGGTGACAAATTTCTTGCATTTTCATTGTGGTTGCTTGCTAGGACATTGACGTTCATTTCCAACCGTCATTGCAGCTAAGTTCACTTCATCTAGGTATGTTGCTTTTTCCTTGCTTGTGATTCTTGAATGTAAATGATGCTTTAATGTCTTGAGGGCCTTTGGGGTCTGGGTTTTACATATTTTGGTGTCAAGCGTTTAAATTGGGGATTGGTCTGTCATTTTTAAGAATGTTGATGGCTCATTCAGTGTATTCCCCTATTGATTGCTGAGTTTAGTGGTGCCTACTATTCCCATGTTGCATTTTCAAGCTCAACTCTGGGTGAGTGGTTGCTTTCATTTGGTTCAATTTTAGGGTTTTTGAGCTTGTTTGATTATCATCCCTCTGTGAATTTGTGGGCCTATTTTAAATTTCATCTAGGAAAAGCTCACTTGTTCCCACTTTAAACAATCCATCTTCAGGCTTAGTAAAATGGACAATCCAAATCTAAGCTAATTTCCCTGCCTTAATGGAAAATTTTAGGGTTTTAAGCTTAGGATATTGATGATTAAATTTAGGGTATCACCAATCTTCACCGATTTGCATTTGATAGAGTTGAAAACTTGAAAATGAACAATAGAAAACTCAAAATAAATTATATTTGGGTCCAGGGACCTCCAATTTATGATCGTTCAATTATTTTGGGCAAGATTCAAAGAAATAACAGTTTTTGGGATTTCGTGGTCTTCACGGAATTCCCGCACCTTCAGAATTTCTCAATTTTTCCTGTGTTCTCGTTTTCTTAGATGAATTCAAAATCTCGGAGTTACTCATACCTCACGATTTTCCCTCCCTGGTGGATTTTCTTGAAATGGTTTCATAGTATGGAGAATTCAAAAGATAATGAATGGAATGTTATGGGTTTAGCTTTCATGCTTGATTTGAATCATTTAAACAATTTTATGTACTTTTCCTTCATATTGTGATGATTTATTTTTGGATAACCATGTTTTATCATTAAATCCACTAAGTTGCGAAATTTCCCAGATTTCCTCCCTAGCAGGATTTCCCCGAATGGCTCAAAATCCTAGATTTCTTAGCAATTGTGCCTTATGTTAAATTTAAGGGATTTTGATCTTAGCTTTGGGCTGATTGGTCATGACTATATTTTCTACGGTTGGCTAACCCCTATGTTGATATTATAAAGGTGAATTTATCATGGTTTCTTGTTGGATGCAGGCTGAATCAAGTAGAGTGGTGGCTAGCAAGGAAATAGGTAAGCAGACAGATCCAAGTGTTGAGGGATCTTCCATCTCTGAAGAAAAAAGAATAAAGTTGGACATATAAAGTAATGTGCCTAATTCTAGGCTTTCCTCCATATGGGATGAAGTAGGTGACACCAATGTAGGAAGATGTGATTATGAGGAGTTCAAAGTAAGAATGGCAACACATAACCTCCCATTGTTGGCTAGAAGGTTAGTGGAATCAGGATTGGCTCATGTGGCCATTTTTCCTCCTATGGTTCAATCATGCTATGAACTGGTGCTTGAATGTGCTAGAAATTATGACAAAGGTACATAAAGGGTGATCAGCCCTAAAGGTAGGGTGTTAGCCAACTTCTCTCTTGTATCTGTGGCACAAACCTTTTTCATGCCTGAAAAATATGGTGTGGTGGCTCTCGACTTGGATAAATTGCTAAAAACTATTTTGAGGATGATTCAGAAAAGGAATTATAGGTGGCCAATTCTTGGCTGGAGAAACCTAAGCCCCACATCTCAAAGCTCCCAAAAAAATAATTCAGGGAAAAATTCAAACTAGATTACTATGATGCTATCACACTACTTAGTAGGGTAATAGGTTTGAAAAGTGCTAGAGTTTTTGAGAACTGGATGTTCTTGATTATAGTGAAGATGAAGCAGAATACTGATTATCACTAGGAAAGAATTATAAGTGCCATGATACATGAGCAACTATGCAATGTCTTACAGACCAAGAACTTCACAATGACTTCTTATCTGGTCCACACCTTGGTGAGGTTCCATCCATATAAGGGGCTGAATACACGAGGAACCTTTGGGAGGGATGTAATATATGAAGTGTAAGGAAAGAAAAGGTGCAGAAACAACTCTCCTAATGTCAAAACCTTAGGGAAGAATGTAGAGGTGCTTTTAAATTTTCAATTATAGTCCAATTAAGATACACTTGAAAGAAAATAATAGAAACAGAGAAACAAGCATACACAGATGAACACTAGATTTACATGGGAAAACCCTTACGGGAGAAAAATCCACCACACCAAGAAAAAACCCTTTGTATTATCATAATAAAATTACATACAAAGTACGGGCTTCACTCTCTCTGATGTCAATTTACAATAGCAATCACAATGATCAAGCTTGTACAAAACATTCACATTACAATGCTCTTAGAATTAAAATCATACACACTGATCATACACCAAACTATTCACAACACTATTCATCAAAAATCCATCCATCAAACCAAACAACACCTTTAATTCCTGAGTATATCTATGTCGTCCCTGTCTGTCAAACTTCCACATAGAACTACCGCAACAGACTAACTTCTAATGATTCCCATTTGGATTCTCTGATTGGTCCAAGACTCACCATGTAGGACACTCATCACTCGATCAAAGGCATTCAAATTGCATTCACATGTTGGTGAGACACTAACTGTGTCTCCCTGATGCCACAAGACTTGATTGTAGTTATCACCAAGAGTCGTCCCCATTGGCAAGAGGTTACACCGAGTTCAAAAGCAGTCAACCAGACATAACCATATCGTAGAGACATCACATGGAAGATCAACACATGTATCGCTATCACCAAGACTTATCGCTATTGGTGAGACATCATACCGAAGTTCCAAAGTAACTCAGACATTAGCATTTCCATCAGTGATACTATCGCTACTTGCCAAGAGATCAGATCAAGGTTCACAAGTCACATAGACATTAGTATTCTCCTCGACAAGACTATTTCTCTTTGGTGAGAGATCATACCGAGCCCTTTAAGTGATACTGAACACCAAAAAGTCACCAGGAGTCATACCAGCAATAGACTACCCCATCGCTGAGACAAACATCCATTGCTAAGACTTCATACCAAAACCTTCATGTTATCCCGATGACTCCAAGTGTAGCTATTCGGTGAGACATACCATCTATCACCAAGAGTTCACACCGAAGCCTTTGTGTTACCCCAAAGACTCCAAGTGTATAACTATTGGCGAGACTTTCCATATCAATATGAGTCATACCGAGCATTCAAATATCTCCCCGAAGACTTCTGTCACAACAAGTCTCCTCGACAACCACTAGACACCAGCTCATTGGTAAGAGATCAGCTTGGGTGGTAAGAGATAGAAACTATCACAACGATCAACATGTCACAGTGATAGGCTCCATTTGGAAAGACTATAACAAGGTCTCAACAACCTGAACATTTCTCAAGATTAAACAACTACTAGCTGGCCAGACATAGTGAATGTCACACCGGCTTGGCTCTTTCAGAGGTTTCAGCCTATGAGATTGGGGCACATTATTCCAACAATCTCCCACTTGACGAAGATCACACAGGAACCTCTAGAGCACAACAAAAACTACTGAAATTGATGGGCACTAAGGTCCATCAAACTAGCACAACACATGAACTTGTTTGTGCTCACTGGCTTCATCAATGCATCTGCAACATTCTCTAGAGTATCCACTTTTTCTAATGAGACCTTTCCATCCTCCACCATATCTTGTAAAAAATGATACTATACATCTATATGTTTCATCCTAGCATGGAAAGTAGGATTCTTTGCCAAACAAATAGCACTTTGACGGTCACAATAAATTGTTATTTTCCCTGCATCATAACCAATGTTAGAACACAAATGTTTTAACTAGATTTCTTCTTTACAGGCATGTGTTGCTGCCATGTATTTTTCCTCTGTAGTGGACAAAGCGATTATAGCCTGCCACTTACTCATCCAACTCACTACACCACCATTCATCATGAAAATATATCCACTCGTGGATCTTCTGCTGTCAATGTCCCTTGCCCAATCAGAATCCACATAGCCTCAAATGTTGAGAGTCCTCTGTGATTCAACCAATTTCCCATGGTACCACAAATATTCTGAAGTTCCCTTCAAATATCTGAATACTCTCTTCACAACATCCCAATATGTCCTTCCAAGATTAGCCATAAACTGACTAAGTACTCCCACTGCTTGGGTAATGTCTAGCCTTGTACAAACCATTGTATACATAAGACTGCCAATCGCACTAGCATAGGGTACAATGGTCTTGTCCTCTATCTCAGTAGGAGGTTTTGGACAATCTTCAACAGATAGCTTCATTCCCTACAAAACTGGAACAACTAGCTGCTTGCAATCAGTCATACAAAATCTCTCTAGAACAGTCTTGATATACTTACTCTGATTGAGCCAAAGTTTTCTATTCTTCTTGTCCCTGGTTATTTCCATTCCTAGAATATACCTTGCTACACCAAGATCTTTCATTTCAAACTTTGCAAACAACTAAGACTTAAGATCAGAAATCATTAACTTACTATTACCTATGAACAACATATCCTTCGACATAGAGAGCAATAATAAGGACTCGATCACTTTCAGCTTTGTAATAGACACAATGATTAGATTTTGATCTTACAAATTTCAATGACAAAAAAAAGTGTCAAATTTCTGGTACCACATTCTAGGAGACTTCTTTAATCCATACATATACTTTTTCAATTTGCAAACCAATTTTTCTTTACCTTTCTTCACAAAGTGCTCAGGCTGGGACATATAAATTTCTTCTTCAAGATCACCATGAAGAAATTTTGTCTTCCACATCCATTTTCAATCTCTAAATTCGGACGTTGCTACAAGTGACAAAAGAAATTTGATAGATGTCGGCTTAGCTATAGGAAAAAATTACCCCATAATCAATTCCCTCTACTTGGGAACCTTATGCATAACCAAAGCTTGCCTTATATTTTTCCACACACTACCATCCTAGACCTATTTTTCTTTTTTAAATACCCATTTGCAGCCCTGGAGATTTTACGCCGAAGGGCACCAAACTCCGGTATCATTCTTTTCTAATGATTCCATTTCTTCATTCATGGCACCAACCAAGAGTCTAAATCCGGACACATTCCTAAATGCCCTCTTTTTGATCCTAGGCTCATCGATTGCTAGAAATTAAAAGCATAGGCACAAATAAAATCTATCAAGAGAACCCATACTATTAGGTTGCTTTCTTTCATGGATTGACCTCCTCACTTGGTGAGGGTTATTCTTCTTCTTGAACTCTTAGAACTGCTTGAGCTCTCCTTAGCTTTAGGTTCATTTTGAATTTTCAATTCCTCTTTATCTGGTGTTGTAGGAATTTCAATTACATCCTTTTTGTTTTATGATTTTTTCTGACTGCAGATTCAAGGTAGAAGGCTTCAGCTAAAGAAAGATGACACTTTTTTGTATAGAACCTTCTTCGTATCAGGATTTCAAAGCTTGTATCCTTTTATGCGGTACTATAGCCAATAAAAATGCATTTAACAACCTTGTTCTCAATTTAAGATCTTTTTCTCCATTCGGCACATATGCATATGCTTCATAGCCAAAGACTTCGAGAATATGTCTTAAAGAGGGCTACTTACGGACCATGCTTCCAAAGGTGTTTTTCTCGACAAGCCCGGAATTAGAATGGTTTATCAAGTAACATGTTGTAACAAGCTGCCTTAGCTAGAACTTCTCGTCCAAGAAAACTACTCGGCTATACTTCATATACTCTCCATCAACTGTCTAATGGCCTTTCTACAACTCCATTTTGTTGTGGAGTGTAAGGTTCAGTTTTATGTCTTTTAATCCATAATCTTTACAATACCTCTCAAAAATCATCGAACAAAATTACCACCATTATCGAGTCCTTAAACATTTTTTTTCTTCCGGTTTGATTTTCTACAAGGTTCGCCGTTCCTTAAACCAAGCGGAACACTTCTAATTTACTTTTCAAAAATAGACAAATGCTCTTCTTGAATAATCATCCAGTGAAATGGTATAGTGTTGTATTCAAACAATACATAGTATCTTGATTTAGACAAAGAAGGAACATTTACTAGACCAAAAACATCAGAATGTATGTAATCAAGTAAACTGGAAGATTTGTGAGGACTGGAGTAAAATGAAACACAATGTTGTTTACCATATATACAATGTTCACAAAATTGGTCGAGGGTTACAATCATCAAAGCTCCAGCAGGGTTTTATTCTTCAAGGTTTTAAACCTTTTTCACCAATGTAGCCAAGCCTATGATGTCAGAGCATGAATAACTACCTTTGGAAGTTTACTTCCATAGAGTTTACACCATCGAGACATTTTCCTTCTTTCCTCCATGAGTAGCTTTCTTTGACTTTGTAGAGACACTATTGCATTGTACATCATGTGCATCAAGCTTATACAAGGTACCAATCCGAGCACCCCATGCTAGCACCATAGAGTCTCTAGTCATCTTGCAGCCATTTCCAGAGAACGTGACTTGCACTCCAATATCATTAAGCTTACTAAGAGAAAGAAGATTTTGAGCTAGACCTCGTATGTGCATCAAATCATTGATCCCCTTTATTCTTCCATCAGGGACTCTTCCATGGCCAACAATTTCAAAGATGAATCCTTGCCAAATAAACCTTTTCCACCATCATATTTTTCATACTTAAGTAAGCCAATCTCTGAGATGTCATGTGGAAAGATGCTCGAGTGTCAATAGACATCATCGATGCAAGTAGCCAAGGCTTCTGATGAAGGCATTTGCATCCTCCTAAGAGGAATTATTTTTCGGAAGAGTTCTTCTTCTTCTTCTTTTCTCCTCTTACCACAATCCTTTTTAGACTTGACCTAGGTTGCCCACGGTTCCTTCACTTGGACTTTTGCTAGGAGACTGGCCTCCCCTCGATTTGAATTTGGACTTCTTGTCCTTCTTCTTATCTTTCTTTGATCTACCTCTAACACCAAGAACCTCCTTTGCCATCTGAATATTTCCTTCCTCATATTTTTTGATAACAAAATGTAACATCTTCCATCTTAAAATTTGATGTACCATTACTCCCAATAGCATCACGGTGATCGAGAATTTGGAAAGAGAACATAATAAAAGCATACAACAATCTTCATCTTCAATTTCCTGCACCCCACCGGATGTTAAGCATGCAATCAACATGTTGAAAGCATTCAAGTGATCAACAACAGATCCTCCCTCGTGCATTCATAAAGAGTACAACTTCTTCCTCAAGAACATTTTTTTCACCAAGGACTTTCCTTTATAAATTGATGCTAGTATTTTCCACAAGGAAGATGTAGTCTTTTCTTCATGCACATTTAGAAGAATAGAGTCTACTAAATGAGACATGTCAGCCCTTTTATTTTCTATCTTAGCGTCCCAATCCTCTTGCTTCATGCCTATAGGCTTCATTCCAGACATAGCAAGCCAAAGATCACGATCAACCAACAGATCTTCCATTTTGATTTTCCACAACTCAAAATTACTGCCATTGAATTTCTCAATTTCAATCTTTCCTAACGTGCTTGCCATCTTAATTTGTAATTTGAATTACCAAAATTCTACAAGACTCCCACTAAATAGAATTGACACAAAAACCCAATGTACCCACAAAGGATAACACAAGCGGCTGGGCTCTGATTACCACTTGTAAGGAAAGCCAGGTGCATAAACAATAACTCTCACTTAATGTAGAAGCCTCAGCGAAGAAGAATGTAGAGGTACTTTTAAATTTTTAATTACAATCCAATTAAGATACACTTGAAAGAAAATAACAGAAATAGAGAAACAAGCATACATAGATGAACACCAGATTTACGTGGGAAAACCCTTATGGGAGAAAAACCCACCACACCAAGAAAAACCCCTTTGTATTACAGTAATGAAATTACATACAGAGTATGGGCTTCACTCTCTCTAATGTCAATTTATAGAAATCACAATGATCAACCTTGTACAGAACATTCACGTTACAATGCTCTCAGAATTACAATCATACACACTGATCATACACTGAACTGTTCAAAACATTGTTCATCAAAAATCCATTCGTCGAACCAAACAACACCTTCAATTCCCAAGTATATCCATGTCATCCCTATCTGTCAAACTTCCACACAAAACTGCCACAACAGACTAACTTCCAACAGTTCCCATTTAGCTTCTCTGATTGGTCCAAGAATCACCATGTAGGATAGTTATCACTCAGTCAAAGGAGTTCAAACTACGTTTGCATGTTGTTGAGACACTAACCATGTCTCCCTGATGCCACAAGACCTAACTGTAGTTATCACCAAGAGTCATCCCCATTAGAAAGAGGTTACATTGAGTTCAAAAGCAGTCAGCGAGACATAACCATATCACAGACACATCACACCAAAGATCAACACATGTATTGCTATCACCAAGACTTATCGCTATCGGTGAGACATCATACTGAAGTTCCAAAGTCACTCAGACATTAGCATTTCCATTGGTGAGACTATCTCTACTCGCCAAGAGATCATACCGAGGTTCACAAGTCACATAGAAATTAGTATTCTCTTCGAAAAGACTGTTGCTCTTCGATGAGAGGTCATACCGAGCCCTTAAAGTCATACTGAACACCAAACAATCACCAGGAGTCATATCGATAACAAACTACCCCATCACTGAGACAAACATCGATTGCTAAGACTTCATACCAAAACCTTCATGTTATCCCGATGACTTCGAGTGTAGCTATTTGGTGAGACATACCATCTATTGCCAAGAGTTCACACCAAGGCCTTTGTGTTACCTCGAAGACTCCAAGTGTATAACTATCAACGAGACTTTCCATATCGATATGAGTCATACTGAGCATTCAAATCTCTCCTCGAAGACTTCTGTCACCACAAGTCTCCCTGACAACCACTAGACACCAGCTCGTCGGTAAGAGATCAGCTTGGGTGGTAAGAGATAGAAATTGTCACAACGATCAACATGTCACAGCGATAGGCTCCATTCAAAAAGACTATAACAAGGTCTCAATGACCTGAACATTTCTCAAGATTAAACAACTACTAGTCGGCCAGACAGAGTGAATGTCACAGTGACTTGGCTCTTTCAGAGCTTTTAGCCTGTGAGATTGAGGCACATTATTCCAACATGAAGTCTATCCACAACTACACCTAGGAAGCTCAAGCTATAGGAGAGTGAATGATGCATTCACCATGTACATCACTAGGTTGCTTCAAGGTGCAAAGCATGTTAGAATATCTGACAATGCTAAGGAGTTGATGAAAAGGTATGGGGCTTGGTTTATACAGTTTCCCACCACTTCCTACCTAAGGATAGATGGTTTTCAAAGAGCCCCTTACAAAATTCGTAGGTATCCTACTGACCACCTCATACTCCTGGAAGTCACAAGGCATATATGTGATTTTAATTCCATAGTTAAGAAGGAGAAGCAAAAAACATGATTTGGCAATGACTTTCCCCTTATAATAGGTGGTAATGAGGCTTGCCCTTCTATAAATACAACACATTTCTCTAAAGATGAAATGAGAACTCTTGAACTATCTTTCCATTCAAAAAGGTCAAGATTTGATAGAACTAGTGAAGTCCAAAAGAAGGCTAGTAGGGAATATAGCCAGAAGGATGACCTAGAAGATTACTGGGCTAACTGTAAAGATGAGTTTGAGATCAGAAAGAAGAAATTCTCTAGGCTGTTGGTCAATTTGATTAGATTGTACAATGTTAAATTCATCCCATATTAGTTAGATGGTGATGGGGATGTGATTCAAAGTCATGATTATAAAGCTGTGAAGGATAAATCATTTGGTGAGATAGACTAGCTTGAGGAGGAAAAGATAGCATTGGAACAAGTCATGGCTCTAGTAATTAAATACACAAAGTTATGGCTTAAGCACAAGATTTGAGAATTGGAGAGTGAAGTTGTACAATGCACCTATGACTTAATGGGAGACTTAGAGTCTCATTCCACCTATGAGGAGTCAGTTGAGCAAGATCCTAAGGGTAAGGAAAAGGTGAGCTCTCCTTTCAGGATAAAGATTAAAGATGCTCAAGTAGAGGGAGGAGAAAAGAAAAGGAGGCCTATTGCCAAGAAAAGGAAACATGCTTCAAGGGAAAATAAATCTATAGATGAGGAACTTGAGGAAAAGGGAAATGAAGGTGGTGCTTTTGTGCATAAGAGAAGAAGAATAGTGAGATTTTCTCAAAAGAAAGATTCTTCCAAGGTAGAGGATGAAATTGGCCCACCAATAGTGAATGTAGAGAGTTTAGGAGAGAAAACACAGGTATACACAAGGAGATCAAGAACTCCTTCTCTGAGGGATAGTGTGCCAAAGAGGGATGTTCCCTTACCTACCCCTAATATAGAGCATGAAAATTCCCTTCCTTATCATGAAACTCACAATGTACCCAGTAAATCTAAAGATGTAGAGGATCACCAAGATAGAGGAAAGGAAGAATTCCGGGAGGATGAACTCTACAGTGCAGAGGTAGAGATAGAAAAGATATTGCAGTCCCCTTTGGTGACTTATGAGGACTCACCCATTGACTAGGAAGAGGATAGACCTCCAGAGAGAGATGAAGTTCCCATCAAGACCCCTTCACTAGAACATGCAGAAAAGGAACATGATGAAGAAAAGGATAGTATTCTAGAGGGTGACATGCAAGGTAAGACTGAGGAGATCTTGAAAAGAAAAATCTAAATGGGGATCTCTCTATGGGTCAGTTGGATGAGGTTGAGCAAGGTAATTTGCAATCAGGATCCACTGTGCTTGCTTGGTTGGATAAAGAGTTGAAGAGTAAGCAGGTTGTGGTGGACGACACTCTTGAATTGGGATGACTTATTAGCCAAAATTGGAAAAGGTAAAACAAAGAAGGCTAGGGTTATTTCAAACATTGAAAGAGATAGAGAAAATAATAGGGTGGTTCACATTGCTACTCCCGCTCTTGATAAGAATAAGGATGATGTGACTGGTAGTGATTATAGTGTGCAAACTATCAACTTAGGGCCTACTTCCATGGAGCAAGAGATTGAAGAATATGAAGGCTCTAGTGTTGTAATCTTGGGTAGATTGAGGAGAGAGGTGTAGACAAAGAAAGAATTAAAGAGGGAGAATGAGAAATTGAAGAAGTATTTGTAGGATTTGATGAAACCCTTGCAGTCTATTAGCCATATTAGTTCTTCATCATCTACAATAAATATCCTGCCAGAAGAGACCATAATTGAGTTGGAAAAGATGAAAACTATACGCACGCCACACTGAATTGGTTTCAAGGGGTAGGAACAAAGGGTGATGATGCAATTAAAGAATTTTTTTCAACTAGTGGGGATGCCAATAGATCTGTGGAGTGGTTGAGAAGTGTGATAGCTTAGGATAAAGAAGATGTAGACCTCCTACTGCAAAAAACTAGGACTATCATGGATTACACTAAAGAAAATCTAGCTAGTGATGGAATCCTTCCTTCTTCAAAAGCTACAAAATCCTGGGAATGGCGTGAGGTCTTGCAACTCAGGTAGAATGTATTGAAGAAGGTGTACAAGCAAGGTAAGCAAATAGAGGGTACCTTGACAGATATTTACAATAAATTTGTATCTCTTTCTTTGAGATTATGATAGGAAAGAAAAGGTTTGCACCGAAACATTTTAATCGAGAGCAACTCAAGAAATGGTGGCATTATGTATATTATCTAGTCACTAATGGTCCAATTATTGAACACCATCTAGATGATGCAGCCACTTTGCAATTATGGATAAATATCAAACAGTAAAAGTGGATTGGGATAAAGTTATTAAAGAATTAGGGGATGATATCAAATCTATTGAGAGGAGAATTAAGGTGTTAGTTTTTCTACATTTGGTGGACCTAGAAAGGGTATTTTTAATGGTACAGGATAAGGTGGGACAAGATAAAGATAAGGGAGAAAGCACTTAATGCAAGGCTACATCAAAATTTGTGCTTCCCCATTATTCCTTCTTCCTTTGCATGTATTGGACCGAGCTATATTGGAGATCCTAGGACAACTTGGATGATCCCCCAACATTTAATGCTATTTTATTTTGTTCTAGAACTTCTTGGGTGGACTTTTTTTTTTGGCCATTTATTATTGTAAACCTAATTGGGCTGACATATCATGGGGTTTCTATAAATATGGCATTTTGCATCATTTGTAAGGGCTAGTTTGTTTTACTTGGAGTGAATTAGGCAATATAGAAAGAGTGTAAGCTAGGAGTTAGATTGTTTTGAGCAAGTGTTGTAACACAGAACACTGGAAATTTTGTTGTGATTGGGTGATTCAATACAATTGAAGACATTGGGCTTTGGTGATCTCTATTGTATTGACTTATCTCACATGGTTATTGTTGTTCTATCTTTTGAGATTGCTTGAGAAATATTGGATGTATGTTAGATTTAGAATTAGATATGATTCAATGGTGTTTATGGTTTGATGCTTGAAGTCTTTGTAGCAATCCCTAGTCCATACTTTTTGCAGCTAGCTGATTGTGAGTTGCTTTCCAAAGTTGGCCTGGACTTTTATATTCATTGTGCTTAGTTCAATTGTGAATATTTGTTCATTTCAATTGCAATAAGGTTGTTTTGGATGAATTTTCATGATCTAAACATCTTTAATGCCTTAGAAGATTGCACTATTTATGTAAGATTGCAAATTCATTTGGGTCAAGTAGAAATCAGTTTCTGGGGTATTGGTCCATTTCAAGTATTTTATCATTTGTATTTTTAATCTTAGGACTAGTGTTAAATTTAGAAATCTCTCTAAAACCCTTATCTCTTTTTCTATTTCTTTATTCATTTGGGTTAGATTTAGGATTTCAGGTATCACCATATTGCTAAATTTGATAAGTTCAAAGATTTAGTATTTTCTTGTAGTAAGGTCCCCTTGCGATTACCAGTATTTTCACATTATCACTGAGTTGTTTATGCAGTGTAAAGACCTAATATTAGACACCTTGGGGTTATCTCTTGAGGCTTGCTGATAGAGATTTACCTTTCAAGAGAGATAGGATATTTGTATCTTTTCTGAGTTGTTGCTATGCAAAAAACACCATAAAAAAGGAACTACAACTACTTACTTTGTCATTGCCATTTTCCCAATGGGGACCCGACCTCCTAGGAAAGATCCATCCCACCTCTTCTAAGGGACATAAGTTTATCCTTGTCACCAATAAATATTTCACAAAATGGATCGAAGCCATTCCACTGACTTATATTATTGGAAAGGAGATAGCCAAGTTCATCTAGAATTACATCATTTTCCACTATGGTATCCCATAATCCATCATCACTAATAATGATCACCCTTTCAAAAACTAGGATTTATGTGAGGTTTATGATAAATTCCATATCCAACATCATTTTTCTACTTTGTATTATCTCCAAAGAAATGGCCAAGCTGAGACATCTAATAAGACCATCTTAAAATTTTTAAAGAAGACTATCAATGACGGTCGCGACCAACACCTACAACTTAATCCTTCTTTATGGGCTTATCGTACCAATGTTCAAATGCCTACAGGAGATACCCCATACTCCCTTGTCTTTGGTTTTGAAGCAATAATTCCTATAGAGGTCGAGTTACCCTCTTTGCAAGTCTCTATGCAAGGCTTGATTGATCAAGAAGAATATCATGTATCCCATCTAAATGAACTAGAGTTACTAGATGAAAAGAGACAAAATGATTTGATGTATCTGCAAGCATACTATAATTTTCTTTGACGTAGATACAATAAGAATGTCCGACCTAGAAGATTTGACATTGATGACTTAGTCCTGAAAGACAATCCAAAAAATCAAGTAGAACGAGAGAAGCCTGGAAAGTTTGAACCTAATTGGTTGGGCCCCTATATTGTAACAACATCATATGGATTAGGCACTTACCCACTCTCTACTCCCGAAGGAGATCCACTGTCCAAACCTATCAACAACATGCACCTTCGCAAGTATTACACTTGATTCTCAAAGTATCCCTTTAAAAAATTCAGAAATAAAAAAAATAAGAAAAATGGTCACCCTAATGAAAACCTAGCAAACAAGCATCTTGATGAAAACAAAGAAAATAAAAAAATGGAAAAAATTAAAAAAAAGTAGAGAAATAATCCATCCAAAAGTGAAAATCACTTTGGTGGCGCTTTGGATAAGTATCATGGTGAAAACATGGCAAACATGCACCATGTGTACTCAATCTATGCTCCTTCATCTACTGTCACTCTATCTAGTCCTTCATCCTTTCCACTCATCCATTCAAAAATGTCACTCATTCATAATAAATTTTGTTATCCTTCCATGGCCTGTGAAGAACCAACATTTAGTATCTTGATCATCCCTCGCATTTGCCGCTATCCATTGTACATAATAAAGTGGTTATACACCTAACTGGGGGGAATTATGTGACTTACATCTTCATGGGAAATAGCACATGGTATTAGCCTCATAAAACCATCAAAATCCAAAAAAATCATAAAACCATCAAAAGCTAAAAAAAATAATAAAACCATCGAAAACCAAAAATATCATAATACAATCAAAATCCAAAAAAATCATAAAACCATCAAAAACCAAAAAAATCATAAAACCATCAAAAACCAAAAAAACCATAAAACCATCAAAATCCAAAAAAATTAGAAACCTTCAAAATCTCCAAAAATAGTGTTGAAGTCAGAGTCAGAGTCAGTCTTTGTAAGAGTGATCGAACTACGTTGTCTCTATACATTTTCTATGTAGGAAAGGCTCATCTTAAATGGGCCCTCGATACATTAGGTCAGTCCTTTTAGGTTGTCCAAATAAAATCATGACTCATTCTTTTGTTGAATAAGACAAAGTCAAGTTGTGTTAAACTACAAGGTCTTTGCGTATATAATGTAGGAAAGACCATCAATTGATGAGCCCCCGAGGCCACCTAGGTCAATCCTTTAGGGTTTGTCAAGTCTAGTTGTGTTCTTGTTATGCAAGCAATCATCATTCAAAATAAATCACAAATAAATAAGAAAATGCAACCAACAAATCTTCAACCAAACTCCTTCAATCATCTTATCATCAACCAAATCAATTAGATCATCAATCTTAGTAGAATGGGGAATTATGTCATTTTTCTCATTCAATCTTATCTCTTTTATTTTATCAAGATGTGTCCTTCCTAAGATTATACTTTGTCAATTTGGTCATTCACCTTAAGCAGGATGTATATTTCTTGCAGTTAGGTGTCTTGTCAACACTTGTCATTTGGTCAACTTTATCAGATGTGTCCTTCCTAAAGTTGGCATCATCGCATCCCTTGGTCATATCAATAAATCTTTGTCAAACAATCAATCGATCTTGTCAAGGTGCAAGAGCACCTACACCTTGTGAAGTCTAAGTTGATACCTAGGTGTGTCTTTTGTTCATTTATGCTTAATAAGGTCTAAAGGACCAGTCATAATGTAATTTGAAAGGGTTTTGAATCATTTAGTTGAATTTGTCAGTTTGATTCATAATGCAAAAGCCATGTGAAATCATGAGTTTTAAGGGATATGGGGAGTAGGGTCTTATTCCATGTTAAATAAGGTCTCAATGACCATTTTCAATGTATTGGAGGGCTTAATAGGTCAGTTAGGTGGTATTTGCAAAAATCAAGTTGATCAAGTTGTAATGGGATAGTGATTAAGAGCAAAATTGGCAAAATTGTCATCTTAGAATCTAATTAAAGGGTGGTTATGGTAGTTGAATGCCCCAAGAGGTAGTTTTCAGGTGGTAGCATGATATATTGTTGTAATATCTCGAAGGGGAGGCTGTTGAAGAAGTTTGGAATGAGTTTTTAATAAGAAATTTGTTGTTTTTTGTGTTTTCCATTAAGAAATTGCTGATCACGTGCATTGTACGACCTGTACACATTGTTCCACACTCCAAGCCTATAATGGATGGATAGATAATTGAATAAGCTTTCTTTTGGCATTGGAATGGTGTTATTTCATTGAGAATCGAGTGAGATATCCTCATTTTACTACCGGGTGGTCTGAAACCCCATGTTTTTTCTGTTTTCCTGAACTTTGCAAGCATTGTACGGATCTGTACCACCACCATATGCTCTGAGACTTATATAATATTGTAGGGGCATGAAATAGATTTCATTTAAATCCAATTAGAGGTTCTAATATTGAGTTTTGAGGGAGATCTCTTCATTTTTCTGGGACTGCCTGTTTCTAACTAGTTTGAGGGTTTGATTGGTGTAAAAGTGATGTTATAGCCATTCCACCTGCTGTCCAGCCCTGTAACTTGGTGGAATGACTTGTTTCATGGTATTTTACATGTACCAATGGTTTGGGAGATAGGAAATGCAATTTTTATGGTTTTAGGGTGATGCCCTAGGGTGTTTTCATGAGTTTTCCATGTGAAATTGAGGAACTAAAGTAAGGTTTTGGAAAAATATGATTGGAACTATATATGTGATAGTGTTTTGAGTTTTTGAAGGTCATTTTATGAAGGTCTGAGGCACTGGAATGTTATGATAAGTCTTAGAACCCATATTTTCATTAAACCCTCCTCAAATTGGCTTAAAATGAGGTTTTGTGGTTTGGCTAGTTGGAGCAAGTTTCCCTTGAGGAAAATTGTGTTTTTGGGAGTTTGAATACATTTTAATTTGATCTTTCCCCACCTCTGCATCATAGTGGTATCAGAGCATCAGGAAGTAGATCTGTTTTCATTTTGCAGGGTTGAAGAAAAGGCAAGGTTGACAAGATGCCTCCAAAGAGCAAAGATATGGCTAAAGAGATGAGGGAGATGAAGGAAAGGCATGCAAGAGAACTCAAAGAGTTGGAAGAGAGAGTCATAAACCTGGAGAAAAACAAGAGAAGAGATGCTGAAGAGAGTGAGACAGAAGAAGAGGAAGATGAGGAGTTTGAAGACATGGAAGAAGAACTTGATCCAAAAGACCAAAGAATGGCAAAGTTGCTGAAGGCAGTGAAAGGTGACAAACCTAAGGTAAAACTTGATGTTTCTAAATATGGTGGTAGTCTAAATGATGAAGAACTACTTGATTGGATTGCTGCATTAGATAACCATTTTGAATGTGAAGAAGTTCCTGAGGAGCAAAGAGTAAGGATTGCAAAGACTAAGTTGCAGGGTCATGCATTGGTATGGTGGGATTACTTTCAGTCTAAGAGGAGGAAACAAGGAAAGTCTAAGATCACATCATGGGACAAGATGATATCAAAATTGAAAGGTAAATTCTTACCCAAAGACCACCAAGTTCAAATGTTTAAGAGATTACAAAACTTAAGACAAAGGGAAATGGATATTAAGTCTTACACTGAGGAGTTTTATAAACTAAGTTTAAGATCTGGTCATCATGAGAATGAAGATGAAAAGATTGCTAGGTATGTTGGTGGTTTAAGGCTTAATGTACAGGATGAATTGGTTTTGGCTAACCCTAGGAGTGTAGAGGATTGTTATCAAATGGCAATCAGAGTGGAGGAGAAGCTTAAGAGGAGACAAGAGAAATCAGTGAGAGGAAGAGGAGGTCCTAATGCAAGAGGAAGAGGGATAATTCCTACATCAAAGCAGCCAAATGAAGATCAAGAAGGAGCAAACAAAGGTAAAGATCACAATGATTCTAGAGGTGGTTTTGGTTTTAGAGGTAGAGGAAGGTTTGGTATTGGTAGAGGTTCTAATGATTTTGCAGGAAGATGCTACACATGCAATGAGTTTGGCCATCCTTCATGGAAGTGTCCTGAGAGGGTTGGTAGTTCTTCTAGTGGAGACAAGAAGATTGATAGAAGAGCACAATTGGTACAGGAAGAGGAGTGTGAAAGTAATTGTTCTCCAAGTAGGAATGCAGATCCTGAGGTTGGGGAAATGTTGATGGTGAGAAAAACAATCTTGAAGGCAGCAAAAGAGGAAGCACCTTTGCAAAGGAAAAGTCTCTTCAAGACAAATTGTAAGTGCAAGGACAAGGTATGTAGAGTAGTCATTGATTCTGGATCAACTGAAAACATGGTGTCATGTGAAATGGTCAATAAGTTAGGATTGAAAAAGATTCCTCATGAATGTCCCTATAAAATCTCATGGTTAACTGATGATCAATCTTTGTTGGTGAATGAAAAGGCTATAGTGGATTTTCAAATTGGTGGTTATCATGATAGTGTTGTGTGTGATGTCCTTCCAATGGACTGTTGTCATCTCTTATTAGGCAGACCTTGGCAATATGACAAGAGGGCATTGTATGATGGTAGGGAAAATACCTACACTATAGTTAAAGATGGTTGTTCTTTTGTGTTGAATCCTCTTGTAGAAGATGTTAAAGGTAAGGCAAAGGTAATAATGTGTGGCAAGAAGGAACCTATAAATGTAATGAAGGAGAACCAATTTTCTGATGTTGTTCCTTGTTTTAAGACTGCAAATGCAGGTATAAGGTTTGATGCAGGGGTAAAAGAAGTATTGAAAATGAGTTTGCATGAAAGTGTGTTAGTAGGAGCCATTGAATGCCCTATAGTCAAGAGTAGGGTTGAGAAACAAACAAATTTTGTAGGAAATATAGTACCTAAGTCTGATTTGACAGTAACAAAACAACTTGATGAGGAAATGAGTGAAAGACAAGTGAAATTTGGTAATGAAAAAGAGGATAAAGTTGTTAGTGTAGGGGTACAAGAGGATGGTGACATGGCAGGTCTAGGGGCATTACAAAAAGAACAAGTTAAGCAGAGGTATGCAGGTCTGATCACAGAGCTAGTAAGGCAGAATGTGCAAGGAATGGTGAGGAGCTATCCATGTATGGGTGGAGCAAGGAAGAGAGAAGGTTTATATGATTATAATGTTTGTTTGTCTGCAGGTCTAAGGCCTAGAACAACACCAAATTTTGATCCAGGACTAAAGAGATCAGTACTAGGTCTGAAGATGCTTGAAGCAGCAATGAGAAGGCCAAGAACCAGTTTCCACTCTTGGGGCAAGAGTCCTTTTTATGAGGGGGTGTATGGTGCAGGAGCACCTACACCTTGTGAAGTCTAAGTTGATACCTAGGTGTGTCTTTTGTTCATTTATGCTTAATAAGGTCTAAAGGACCAGTCATAATGTAATTTGAAAGGGTTTTGAATCATTTAGTTGAATTTGTCAGTTTGATTCATAATGCAAAAGCCATGTGAAATCATGAGTTTTAAGGGATATGGGGAGTAGGGTCTTATTCCATGTTAAATAAGGTCTCAATGACCATTTTCAATGTATTGGAGGGCTTAATAGGTCAGTTAGGTGGTATTTGCAAAAATCAAGTTGATCAAGTTGTAATGGGATAGTGATTAAGAGCAAAATTGGCAAAATTGTCATCTTAGAATCTAATTAAAGGGTGGTTATGGTAGTTGAACGCCCCAAGAGGTAGTTTTCAGGTGGTAGCATGATATATTGTTGTAATATCTCGAAGGGGAGGCTGTTGAAGAAGTTTGGAATGAGTTTCTAATAAAAAGTTTGCTGTTTTTTGTGTTTTCCATTAAGAAATTGCTGATCACGTGCATTGTACGACCTGTACGTATTGTTCCACACTCCAAGCCTATAATGGATGGATAGATAATTGAATAACTTTCTTTTGGCGTTGGAATGGTGTTATTTCATTGAGAATCGAGTGAGATATCCTCATTTTACTACCGGGTGGTCTGAAATCCCATGTTTTTCCTATTTTCTCTGAACTTTGCAAGCATTGTACGGATCTGTACCACCACCATATGCTCTAAGACTTATATAATATTGTAGGGGAATGAAAATAGCTTTCATTTAAATCCAATTAGAGGTTCTAATATTGAGTTTTGAGGGAGATCTCTTCATTTTTCTGGGACTGCCTGTTTCTAACTAGTTTGAGGGTTTGATTGGTGTAAAAGTGATGTTATAGCCATTCCACCTGCTGTCCAGCCCTGTAACTCAGTGGAATGACTTGTTTCATGGTATTTTACATGTACCAATGGTTTGGGAGATAGGAAATGCAATTTTTATGGTTTTAGGGTGATGCCCTAGGGTGTTTTCATGAGTTTTCCATGTGAAATTGAGGAACTAAAGTAAGGTTTTGGAAAAATATGATTGGAACTATATATGTGATAGTGTTTTGAGTTTTTGAAGGTCATTTTATGAAGGTCTGAGGCACTGGAATGTTATGATAAGTCTTAGAACCCATATTTTCATTAAACCCTCCTCAAATTGGCTTAAAATGAGGTTTTGTGGTTTGGCTAGTTGGAGCAAGTTTCCCTTGAGGAAAATTGTGTTTTTGGGAGTTTGAATACATTTTAATTTGATCTTTCCCCACCTTGCATCATCAAAATTTTCAATCAATTTTCCTTAATCAAGATGTGTCCTTAAGAATAGGCACAATCATTATTAATCAAACCTTGTCAACCCTATCAACCAATATTGATCAAATCAATCAATCTTGTCAATCAATTCTACCTTACTCAGGATGTGTCCTTCTTGAAACTAGATATAATCAATCAAATCAATTTGTCAAAAATTTTCAACTTATCAATCAATCCTCGTCAACCTATCAATCAATTTAATCATCTTAGTCAACTTAAACAATCAGATCAAACAATCTTATCAATACTATCGGCAAACACTATCTCTATTGGAAAACACTTTGTTGGTTTGGATTTGTCTTATCTTTTTGGTTGGTCTTTATTCATGTTACTAGTTACCTCGAGGATGTCCTATTAAGGGATTTAGAGGGATAATGATGGATCATGGCCTCTTTTGTTTGGTTGTTGTTTGTTGTTTATCTTGACAAAAAGACTAGGATAATTAGGTCCTTAGTATGAGCCAAAGCATTCCTTGTCTTTTGACTTCATCTTTTGACTTCATCTTTTAACTGCTTGTCTCTCACAAATGGTCACCTTGCACACCTTGGTCTATGTCATACCATGGTTTTTATGTTCCACTTGCGACACTTTTGATGCCCAATGATGATAAATGTACAAGTATGAAAGTTGGTCCCTTGTCATTTCAAGTCTAGCTTTTCATCTCCATATGCCTTTCCTTTTTCACACTAACATCCATCTTCTCCATGCTAACATTTCTTCTAGATCCTTCATCCTCTAGTCTTATCATCCATTTTGAGAGCACATTCACATTATTTGAACCCACCTATCCTCTCGAGAGGGCATCCTTGGGCATCTCTTGATTGAATTTCTTTGACACAATGTGACGAACTGCATTATGTCATAGAGGGGAAAAATGTAGACACTGAAAAATGTCCTAAGTCTGCGAGGGTCATTTTTCTTTGTCCTTGTCCATCAATAATTAAATAATTTTAATTATTTGATTATCCCTGACACCATTTCTATATTAATTAAATATTTTTTAATTATTTAATTAATTCACTTTCTAATTTTTATTCTATCTTGATCGATTAAAGGGTATGTGTAGGATCATCATGGAAAAAATAGGCCCTTAAGTGGTGAACAATTCATAAAAATCAGAGTTAGGCAACTTGATGTAAAAGTTTGAATAAGTTATCTAGATTATTTCAAAAATATGTAAGAATAGAATTTGTAGCAAAAATGTAGTTTCTAAACTTCTAGGGTTTTTTTTTTTTTTTTTTTAAAATCTATTTGGTGAAAATTTAAAATTTCAATGCAGTAGCACTTAAATTTCAGGTTAAAAATAAGTAGGTGTTTGTCTGACCACCCTAACCACAATAAAATGATAATACTTTTTTATAAGATTTTAGATATAAGTATAAGACTCATGTCCTGATGTGATGCATATTTTTTTGTAATTTTTTTTCCAAGTAAATAATTAATTATGATTTTTAACTTTTAAAAATATAAAAAACTTGTATGTCTGACCACCTAAACTTGGTCAAAACTTCATGAAATTCATTTTTTTTAATCTTATAGTATACGAAACATGGAATGTGACGTATGTTTTGGATTAAAAAATGTGATACCATTGGAAAGCTATAGATGTTTTTCAATCAGCCTCTCAATCAAGACTCTAGTCATAATTCAAATATAAAATGAATAATAACTATTTATTAAATTCAAAGTAAAGAATAATTTGTATTGGTGGAAAGCTAAAAATATCCTTTAAAAACCCTATTTGTTTCATCAATTTTGGGTTAAAAAAAGTCATCAGCTACATACCTTACACATACCCATCATATCGCCACTTTTTGGCCCATCATGATCCTGCACATACCCTAAAATAAATTAATTGTGTTGGTAACACTCCCTTTGTTCAATAATTTAAAAAATCATTGTTTATTTTATTATTTATCTTTTTATCATGTGCCTTATTCAAATAATAAAAATTATTATTATTTTTCTATGCATCAACCTTTCATTCTTCTATAATTAAATAATTGTCAAGATTATTTAATTATGTGTCATTCCTCTCCCCATTAAATAATTAATTCAAATTAATTATTTAGTATCTAATTTCCACCTCTCCTCATTTAATTAAATTGATTTTATAAATTGATTTAATTGAATGCTCATTTTTCATTTTCCTCAAACAAATAATTTGAATGAATTATTTATCCTCCACTTGTCCATTTCCTCCATTATCCCTTTTTTGAATAAATAATTTGAATAAATTATTTATGCCTCCCTTTTTGTCAAATATTCCTTACTCATTAATCTTTGTCATGACCTTTATTTCTTTCATACCCGTCGGGCATCATAACCATTGGCATCATAACTATCATAACCCTTCCATGAATAGCATATTCTTGGTGCATCAATCCTTCATCGTCGATCTTGGAATCTTTCTAGAAGATTAATCTCATCCATCCATTCGACGGTAGTTGCATATCTGATACACCTAGTGGGAAGGCTTGAGAATTGGAGACATTTTCGCTAACGAATAACTATGACCTCTCAAAATTTCTAAATTTGGAATGTGAAAATGACCCTTTTTCAAACTCAAATTGCAATTTATAGGTTCAAAATTAGGGGTTTTGACCTCCCTTGACCTTGAATTTGATCCCTTTATCAAGCTTGAGCCTCAATTTCATCTTTACCATCAAATTCATGACCATTCTTTTTGCCAATTTTTGAAAATTTGTCAAATTTTTCTGAGGGGGCATACCTATACCTTGATTTCACTAGGGCATCCTGGGGCACATTTTGAGTAAATTTATCTGACACAACGTGATGAACTGCATTATGCCAAAGAGGGTCAAAATGTAGACATTGAAAAATGTCCTAAGTCTGCGAGCATCATTTTTCTTGGTCATCGTCCTCCGATAATTGAATAATTTTAATTATTTGGTTATCCTTGACCATATTCCTCTATTCATTAAATAATTTTTAATTATTTAATTAATTCACTTTCTAATCTTTATTCTATGCTGATCAATTAAAATAAATTAATTGCATCACTAACACCCCCTTTCTTCAATAATTAAATAAATCATTATTTATCTTTCATCATTTATCTATAGTCAGATAATAATAATTATTATTTGACCTTTTCATTTTTCTATAATTAAATAATCATCAAGATTATTTAATTATGTGTCATTCCTCTCCCAATTAAATAATTAATTCAAATCAATTATTAGTGTCTAATTTCCATCTCCACATTTAATTAAATTGATTTCACAATTTGATTTAATTAAATGCTCCCTTTTCTTTTTCTCCAAATAAATAATTCAAATGAATTATTTATTTTCCACTTGTCCATTTTCTCCATTTTTGAATAAGTAATTTAAAATAAATAATTTATGTATTCCTTTTGGTCAAAGATGCCTCGTCATTCATTTTTGTCATAACCTTCATTTTTGTCATAGTCGTTGGGCATCATAGCCATCAACATCATAGTTCTTCCATGAATGGCATATTTTGGTTGCATCCATTCTCAATTGTTGATCTTGGCATCTTTCTAGAAATTTGATCTTGACCATCCATTTCATAACCTCCCTCTCATCCATTCTGATTCGTTGATCTTGGAATCTTTCTAGAAGATCAATCTCAGTAGTTTCTTTTGTCTATAAAAGAAACCTTCCTCTCCCATTTTCAACTTAACAACCTTTTATCTCCAAATTTCTTGCTTACTATTCGTAATTAGTTGCATGACTTCAACAACAAATCTGAGGGAAATATTGGCATACGAAGAAATAGGAGAGACAAGAGAAGTGAAGCAACTGCAATGGGGAGTGTTTACTTGTGAATGATTTCATTTTGATTCCTTATTGTTTGTTTTCTCTTGTTTGATGTGGTTTGTAGCCTAGAAGTGTTGGATATCACTTTATCTAGGCTAGGAATTTTGTAACCCCATCTTAAAATTAATAGTTAAAATTATATATCTATAACATATAAAAAAATCTCCTTCCATTATGATATGATAGATGTCATATACTAATGTGAAATACTAAATTATAAAGACCCTATTTTGACATAATTAAGAAGAAGGTAGTGTAGTGGAGGAAAATTCATCCCCTTACATTTCCAAACTTGTTTGGGCTCTCCCTACTAAAATTGAGCTTCTGTATGCTTTAATTGGTCCCATTTTTCATCCATAAGCCTTAATTAATGCATCTTTGTGAGGATAATCCTAACATATATCAAGTTACCAATAAAAAATGAATGGTTTTTTATTGTATAGCCTAGATTTAGTGGTTTGGGACTCAAACACCACCTTGGGCGTATGGGTCCCACCTAATTTTTAGGGCCTAGATCTGAATTTCACATTAAACTAAGCATTTCTTAAAAAATGCATCCCAAGCTTACCCTAATGGGACTCATACACCCTAATTGGCATATGAGTCCTACTTAGCTTAGAACTAATTTGAGTTCAAATTATTGGCATGATTTTATTCTCCTAGATCTGATCTTAGATTGCAGCATTGTAATTTTAGGAAATTTGGCATAAACAAGTATAAATACAAGGGTTTTCACATATTTTCACCTGGCAAGTTTACAAGTCATCTAGAAATTTTTGAGATCAAGCATTCTAGCATTCAAGAGTGATTATCAAGAATTTTGGAGCACTATTCAAATATCAAGCTTAATGCTAAAGTCATCATGCATCATGTTTTTTTTTAAGCTAACATTTGTGATGTAGGGTTTTATGATTCAAGCAAGCATTTAAGTCCAAATCCATATCATTCAAGAAAGAGTCAAGATCCACATTAGTGCTATCCATTACATACAATATTGTAGCCTTTTGTTCAAGGGTTTGGTGCATTGTGACATTGCATATTTTTTCACTCATCATTCCTCCATTCTATTTCTATTCATTTCAAGGTTTGATTATCAAAATGGGTTTTGACCAAGGAAAACCCCTATCCACTAATAAAATTTTTTTTTTACCTTTTATGATGTGTGATTTTCATATTTAGGCTGAAGATTCATTGAAGAGAAATATTTGAGAAAAATTTTCAAGGTTGCAAAGTTGTAAAAGTTGTCACGTTATTTGCAAGATCATAGAAAGTCACCTACAAGGTAGAAGTCAGTGTTTAAGAATCAAAGATTTGACAAGAGGGGAGTTACAGTAGATCACTAGAGGATTCCATAATTTTAGATCAACCCTAATACTTTTACTAAATCACCACTTGTGGTGTATTGGTCCCAGTGTACACATTTTTAGGCATTTTATGTAGATCCTAGTTCACTAGTTCTAGATTCCTGTTTCAGCCCAAAACTCTAAACTAGGACTAAATTGCCCCTACTGGCGTATGATTCCCAATGTGCTTCAAAATTTAGTATTTTCAAGATTTCAAACCCTCATTCAAGTGTCTTCATTTTTAAGGTGCACGTCTATTCTTTCTCAATCTATTATTTTGATTTTCAGTTTGATAATCTAGGCCATATAGTTAGGTTTTGCATATCATTTACATTCCTAGTCTTTCTAATCCCTTTTGTTGGTGGTGAACCCTCTTTTAGTGTTTAATCACACCCTAGGACACCTTATTCCAAATCTCTTTGCCTTATTACATCCTTGGATTGAGATCTCTAAGGTTTCCTTTAGTGAAACTTGTAGGAAATCAGTTGTTGTGTGTCCTAAAACATACAACCACCATTTTCTAGGTTTCATTTTGGTGAACCTAACCTTTAGAACACCTTCTTTTCTGATTTGGAGTGCATTATAGTTCTTGATCTAGCTTGAATTAAATTTGCATTAGGTTTTACATTAGTTAATTTGCATCTAAAATATCAGAATCTTGCATTAGTGAAAGTGCATATAGGCTGCATTTTTGCATCTTGCATCATTAATTTTCATTTGAAAACTATAATTACATTTAGTCTAGACATCATTCAAACAAGAAAACCTAACATTCACTTAGGATTTTCTAAAATTTGTGCTAAAACCCTAATCTAGGAAATTTAGTCCTAGTGTAGGTGGTTTTGCTTGATTTTTAGGTATTTTGTGTTGATTGTTTATCAAAATTTGAATCCCTCAAAAACCTTGAATCAGACTCAGACACCCCTCTAGGAAATTTAGTCCCCTGTCAAATCCTAAAATGCATTATACAACATTAAAAAACTTTGTTTATGTGTTTCTATTTGTTGTTGTTAGATTTCTATTTCACTTTACTGAGTTTTTGTTTCATTCATTTCATTGTATCTAGCTTGATTTGATTCATTTTGTTCAATTAAAAGTTTCAAAATTACATTTAAACCTTTCATTCTAGGTTATTACATTGCATTGCATCATGGATATGTGCTTTGGTAAGCTTTGGATATCCTTGAAATCATTAGTGGATGTGTCAAGTTGTGCCTTTGGAAATGATCCTAATGAAATTGAACTTATTCATGCTCACTCAACTCCTAATGCATGTCCTCCTCATGATATTGATATCATTGAAGAAGATCATGACATCATGAACAACTTCATAAATGATTTCCTTAACAACCTTGAGACCAATGCATCCTTCATTGAAACAACCAACACCTCCCATCATCCCATCGCTTGAGATGTTTGGTCATTTACATCCTAAAATTGAAACACAAGCTAAACCTAAGTTCCCTATAATAGGTGAACCTAGTTCCTCTAATCAAGAAAACATCTAACCATCCTATGTTAACAAAGTTACCAGCACTCCTATCAACCTAGAAGAGACATATGGAAAATGATTCACTATCTTAAGTAAACAATGATGTGATACAACAAGTGAACATGAAATTCATCAACTCTTAGAGAAAATACCAACCAAAGATGCAAAAGGGATAGGATATCAGGATCCTCCTCCTGACATAAGTTTCCTCCTTCCTAAAGAACAACCAATGCCTCGTAACGATGATAAGGATGATAGGATTGTCTTAGATCATCCTCCTCAACATATAACTCAATAAATTGGTGAATCTAGCAAGAAATGAAGGCCTTACAAACTCTAGAAATTACAATTCCATTGTATTCCATTTGGAGCTTAAAGAAATTTTCACATACTTCTAAGCCAAGGACTTACTACATTACCACCTATAAGAGAAATTCAACATCCAAATCCTAAGAATACAAACACATGTATCACATTGCAAATACCAAAGATTTCTTGGACATAGTGCTCATGAGTGTTGTCTCTTAAATTATTATTTTTTAAATCTCGATATCACAGAAATAATCCCTTAAAGCATGTTCTTTCACTCCTTTCCATGTAATAGTTGTAGGATGACAATATGCTCATTATTGCATGATTTACATTCATTTCAAATCATTTAACAATGCATGGAGCTCTTTCGCATCACCTACCTTGGCTCTTTCTTGTCTTGCACATAGCAGAGGTAAGAATTAGATAGCCTTGTCCTAGTAACAAATTTTTCATTGTCCCTTTGGCTAGTTGTTTTCCTTTTGTATATGATGAACACAATTGGGATGTGAATGACCTACTAGTAGGTTGACTCACATGTGTCTTGCTATTCATTTGCATTTTTTTATTTTTCATGTTTTGTGTGTGATTGCATGTGTGTAATGTGATCCCCCATGCTACAATTATGTTTGATGTCTCTCTCTTTGTGACATTCCTCTAATTGTATCTAAATTCCTCTTTATGTCGTAAACACTTTATATTTTTATTGACAAGTTTTGGGATGCAGGGTTGTAGAGACCATTAGGGTCTCCTTCTGCCATGTTGACTAAAGCTTTTTCCATACTTTTTGTTTGTCTTTTTTTTCTTTTTGAGGTTGGACAGGCATTGAGACATTATATCCTCCATTGACCAGTATTTTCCTTTTTCTCCTCTCTTTCCATCATTTATTTCTTTGTTAGAACGGTATTTGGGAGATGATGAGTTTTAAATCTCATTAGTAAATCCGGGGATCCCTCATTGTGTTTGGTTTGTTTTGGGGCCAGCCATGGGGCTGCTGATGGCTGTTGCGAACATGACGGGGTTCCAAATAATCTCTCCTCATCCTCGCTACGCCCGTAAGCCACCTCCGATTGTAATTTAAAAGTGACCGCGCTCGCCGGGACGTTTCGCCGGTGGGACGTGGTATTTCGCGCTGCATATCATGAACAGTGTTGATGTTGCGCAACGTGTCTTCAGCGGTGGGGGTGGCCGTTATTCATTCAGGCAGATCTCTCGCCATTATTCTCTTGAGCGAACGCTTTAACATGCCAGTTGGCTCAATGACCATATTCGTGGATTCTCTCGCGGGGCGACGGGGCGTGGCGTCGAACACAAGGATAGAGATTACCGCTGAACTGGAAAAAGTAACGTTCATTGCCACGCGCTGGCTTTACGACATACCGAGCGCGCCAGCACGCTGGCGAAACCGGCGGGTTCCATCGTTAATGGGATCGGCACAGCGAAGCTTTGCTTGTGGAGCTTGAAGTTCTTTATTGTGTGGTACCTTATCAAATTTATTAGGAGGTATATCTTTGGTATGGTGGTATGTATGGGATTCAAACTTAGGTGTGGCATTCCCATAGCCACTCACTTATTTGTGTTAGCACATACCAACCATGTGCATATGTGTCTCATTGGGGGCTCACCTAGTGGATGGTCTGAGGTTGCACTAGCCCTTGTGAGTGTGTGGTTGGTTTACATAGTGGAAATCATGTTCCACTTGTAAACTTTCTTTGACAAATAGCTTAGATATGATTCACAATGTGCGGGGAAAACTGTCAAAGCTTGATCCGCCCCTCTTTTTTTTTCCTTTTTCTTTTTGTCTTTGGTAGTGTAAGCTTGTATCTTGATTGTGCTCCTTATATCATTTCCATTTTTTTCCCTTGTGACTATGTTGGTTTTCCATAGGATCTTGATCGTGGGGGCTTGATCATCCCTCTTGATCAATGTTGTCCTATCTCACTAGCTTTAGTACACTTTGACCCCTCTTGATGTGATTTTGTCTACTTTAGTGTGAGTTTGAAGCAAGTTCATACTCTCACTAAAGTGAGGGGTAAATGTATTGTAGGAAAATGTATCCATTTACATTTTAACACTTGTTTGGGCCCTCCTTGCTAAAATTGGGCTTCTTTATGCTTTAATTGGTCTTATTTTGCACCCACAAGCCTTAATTAATGCATCTTTTCGAGGATAATCTTGGTGTATATCAAGTGACCAATCAAAAATTAATGATTTTTTATTGTATGGCCTAGATTTAGTGGTTTGGGACTGATACACCACCTTGGGTGTATGAGTCCCACCTAAGTTTGGGGCCTAGATCTAAATCTCACATTAAACTAAGCATTTCTTGAAAAATGTGTCCCAAGCTTGGCCTAATGGGACTCATATGTCCCAACTGACATATAAGTCCCACTTAGCTTATACTTAATTTGAATTCAAACTCTTAGTGGGATTTTATTCTCTTAGATTTGATGTTAGGTTGTAGTGTTGTAATTTCAGGAAATTTGGCATAAACAAGTAGAAATACAAGGTTATTTAACATATTTTCACCTAGCAAGTTTACAAGTCATCAAAGCACTTTTTGAGATCAAAAATTCTAAAACTCAAGAGAATTCAAGAGTGGTTATCAAGCATCATGTGAATTTCATCATGTATCATGTTTGTTTTTGAGCTAACATTTGTGATGTAGGGTTTTATGGTTCAAGGAAGCATTCAAGTCAAAATCCATATCATTTAAGCAAGAGTCAAGAGCCACATTCATGCTATCCATTACATGCAATATTGTAACCTTTTTCTTAAGGTTTTTGTGAGTCACAAAATTTCATATTTGTTCACACATCATTCCTCCATTCTATTTCTATTCATTTCAAGGGTTGATTACCAAAACAAGGTTTGACCAAGGAAAACCCATATCCACTAACTTAACAAATTTTTTACCTCTCTTTGATATGTGATTTGTAGATTTATCTTGAAGATCCATTGAAAAACAATATTGGAAATATTTTCAAGGTTGTAAAGTTGTTAAAGTTGTCACCTTACTTGCAAGATCACATAAAGTCACCTACAAGGTAGAATTCACTGTTTCAGAAACAAAGATTTGAAAGGAAGGAAGTTGCAATAGATCACTAAAGGATTCAAAAAATTTAGCTTAACCCTAATACTAGGACTAAATCACCACTTGTGGTGTATGAGTCATATTATACATATTTTTAGGCTTTTTTGGTACATCCTAGTTCAACAGTTCCAAATGCTGGTTTCGACCTGAAACCCTAAACTGGGAATAAATCACCTCTACTGGCATATGATTCCCAATGTGCTTCAAAAGTTGGTATTTTTTAGGATTTTAGACCATCATTCAAGCCTCTTTAGTTTTTAAGTGCACCTCTATTCTTTCTTAGTCTATTATTATGATTTTTAGTTTCATAATCTAGGTCATATAGTTAGGTTTTCCATATGATTTACATTCCTAGTATTTACAATAAATTTCTTGGTGGTGAACCATATTTGAGCCTATAATCACACCCTGGGACACCTTATTTCAAATCTCTTTCCCTTATTCAATCCTTGGATTGAGGTCTCTAAGGTTTCCTTGAGTGAAACTTGTAGGAAATCAATTGTTGTGTGTCTTAAAACATATGTAGCCACCATTTTCTAGGTTTCAGGTAGGAAAAGGTTTCTGAGAATGAATTTATACACGTTGATT